>PVJS01048614.1:0-14941 GCA_004027185.1 Glis glis
TCTCTCTCTCTCTCTCTCTCTCTCCTAGGGATTGAACCCAGGGGCATTCTACCTCTGAGTTACACCCCAGCCCTATTTTATTTTTATTTTTGAAACAGCGTCTCACTAAGTTGCAGAGGGCCTCACTAAGTTGCTGAGGCTGGCCACGAACCTGCGATCCTCCTGTCTCAGCCTCCCAAGTACTAGGATTACAGTCATGTGCCCCCATACCTGGCTCCCCCTTTTCTTTTGACCCCACCCCACATCCCAACCATCCAGTTCCCACTGCGCTCTCCCCCTCCCCTCGCTGCCCCCAGACTCACCCATCTCCTCTCCAGCCTCCTCACTGAAAGAGAAAGAGCAGCTCAGCATAGCCTCTGCTGGGTCTCCCAGCCCTCACTGGCTCCTACATCTCTGGGGTGGTTTCCTCACTTGCTGCCCCCCACCAGCTCCCAAGACCAAAGCCCTGCCCCCTCCCTTCTGTAGTACTGGGGATTGAACCCAGGGCCTTGCCACATATGTGGCAAATGCTTCACCACTGAGCTACCCCAACCCTGCCCTGATCCTTTGGACGTTTTTCTCTTACTTGTCCCACTGAACTCCTATTAGGGATTGAACCCATGGGCATTCTACCTCCAAGCTACACAGGGTCTCACTAAATTGCTGAGTGTCTCACTAAATTGCTGAGTGTCTCGCTAAATTGCGAAGGCTGGCCTCAAACCTGAGATCCTCCTGCCTCAGTCTCCCAAGTACTAGGATTATAGGCGTACACCACCACACCCAGCTCCGGTCAGGATTGATGGAGATCTTGCCCCAGCTGTGGGAAGGGTGTGGATGAGCAAGGGAGGCCTGGGTGGGGCTCACCTCTCCGTTGGAGCCGGCAGAAGCAGGTGAACAAAATGAGCACCAGCAGGAGCAGGAGCCCTCCCAGCCCCAAGCTGCCAAAGGTAAGGCTGCAGGAAGAGGGCTAAGTATTAGAGGGTCCATTTCTCTCCTCGGCTTCCCAGTTCCCACTCCCCCTGGTTGGTTGCTCAGTTCCCCTCTCCAACAGGTGTGTGTGTGTGTGTGTGTGTGTGTATGTATGTTACTAGGAATTGAACCCAGGGGCTTTTTTTTTGTAGTACTGGGGATTGAACCCAGGGGCATTCTACCTCCAAGCTACACCCCCAGTCCTATTTTTTATTCTTTATTTTGAAACAGGGTCTCACTAAGCTGTGGAGGGCCTCACTAAGTAGCTGAGGCTGGCCTCAAACCTGGATCCTCCTGTCTCAGTCTCCCAAGTACTGGGATTACAAGCGTGCGCCACCACGCCTGGCTTTCTCCAACAGTTTTAGAGACAGAAAAATATACTCTCAGGGATTCTTCACCCCAGACCCCACGATCTCCCTTTCCCCCAGAGGAGCTCATCCCTATCAGGTACCTTGCCTCGGAGCTGAGGCCGTTCACCCCTCCGTGGCTTCCTACCACAGTCCCTGCTCTTTGGGGGGCCTCCAGTGGGGTCCTTTTCTCACCTGTACCCACTGGTCCTGAGAGGCCCTGATCACCTACCTCCTCATGAACCGTACACACCACTTTTTTTTTTTTTTTTTGGAACTGGGGATTGAACCCAGGGGCATTCTACCTCTGAGCTACGCTCCCAGCCCTCTTTTTAATTCTTTATTTTGAAACAGGGTCTCATGAAGTTGCGGAGTTCCTCACTAAGTAGCTGACACTGGCCGCGAACCTGCGATCCCCTGGTCTCAGCCTCCCAAGTACTGGGATTACAAGCGTGCACCACCACGCCCGGCCTAGTACACACCACTTTTGACCCGTTACTCCCCGAGTGCTCACAGCCCGCCCTGTGCAGAAGCGAGGGGCCCCATACTTACCGTTCGTTCAAGTCCTTGTCCATTGCAAGCTGACATTAGGTCGGGGACTGGGAACTGGCCTGGAGGTCAAGAAGCCTCACCCCGTTCTGCTGGGCTTAATGGCCTGGGTGAGTCATGTGTGTTAAGTTCCTCCTCTGGGAAGCGAGGGGCCCTCTGTCACAACCCTTCCCGCAGCCTGGGAGCCTCACGTATGTGCTGACCACTGACCACCATAGAACAGGATATTACGGTGCTCGTTTACCAGATGAGGAGTCTGAGGCTCAAGCCCAGACTTATTTATTTATGGTGTTTGGGATTGAACCCTTTTTTCTTTTTCTTTTCTCTCTCTCTCTCTCTCTCTCTCTCTTTTTTTTTTTTTTTTTTTTTTGTGGTACTGGGGATCGAACCCAGGGCATTCTACCTCTGAGCTAAACCCCCAGCCTTATTCTATCTTTTATTTATTTATTTATTTATTTATTTATTTATTTATTTTTGGCAGTACTGGGGATTGAACCCAGGGGCATTCTACCTCCCGGCTACACCCCCGGCCCTATTTTTTTATACTTTATTTTGAAACCGGGTCTCACGAAATTGCGGAGGGCCTCACTAGGTAGAGAGAAAGAGAGAGAGAGAGCTGAGGCTGGCCGCGAACCCAGATCTTCCGGTCTCCACCTCCCAAAGTACTGGGATTACAAGCGTGCACCACCATGCCCGGCTTTCTATCTTTTATTTAAAACAGAGTTGAGAGCCAGGCGTGATGGCACATGCTTGTAATCTCAGTACTTGGGAGGCTGAGACAGGAGGATCGCAGGTTCACGGCCAGCCTCAGCTACTTAGTGAGGTCCTTTGCAACTTAGTGAGGCCCTGTTTCAAAATAAAGAATAAAAAATAGGTCTGTGGGTATAGCCTGGAGGTAGACTGCCCCTGGGTTCAATTCCCGGTACCGCCAGTAAATAAATAAACAAATAAATAAAAACAGAGTCGAAGCTGAGCATGGTGGTGCAGGTTTGTAATCCCAGTACTTGGGAGGCTGAGACAGGAGGATCACAGGTCCAAAGCCAGCCTCAGCTACTTAGTGAGGCCCTCCACAACTTAGTGAAACCCTGTTTCAAAATAAAGAATAAAAAATAGGGCTGGGGGTGTAGCTTGGAGGTAGAATGCCTCTGGGTTCAATATCCAGCTCAAAAAAAAAAAAAAAAAAAACAGAGTTTAGCCTGGCATGGTGGCACATGCCTGTAATCCCAGTACTTAGGAGGCTGGACAAGGGGATCACAGGTTCGAAGCTAGCCTCAGCACTTTAGTGAGGCTCTCAGCAACTTAGTGAGACCCTGTTTCCAAATAAAAAAAATAAAATAGGGCTGCGGGTGAAGCTCAGAGGTAGAATACCCCTGGGTTCAATCCCCAGTACAAACAAACAAAAACAAACAAAAAAACAGGGTCTCACTAAATTGCCTAAGGCCTCACTAGATTGCTGAGGCTGGCTGAAAACCTGTGATACTCCTGTCTTGCGGCCCACCATGCATGGCAAGCTCAGATTTTACAAGAACTTCTAGTGAGAAGTGGTGGAACTGGGGTTTAAGGCCAGCTCTACAGCTCCGGAGTCCACCCACCTTCCCTCTGACCAAGGCTGGCCAGGCTGGGCGTGGTGGCACACATCTGTAATCCTAATACTTGGGAGGATGAGACAGGAGCATGGCAGCAGGATCTTGTTTCAAAATAAGAAAGGGCTGGAGTTTTCACTCAGAGGTAAAATGCCCCTAGGTTCAATCTTCAATACCAAAAAAAAAAAAAAAAGAAAGAAAGAAAGAAAGAAAAAGAAAGCAAAGGCAAGCAGGTGGTTTGGAGAGTCCTATGGATAGTTTTAGGTGCTGGTGAGGGGTTGATGGAGGGAGAGGAACCGGGGCTTGGAGCGGGTATGGGGACTGATGGGTAAGTAGAGAGGAATGTGTCCACAGCCCCTCAGCTGCTGGGGCCAGGAGAGCAGGGCCCTGCCGAGCTGCTGTGGAGAAGCGGGGCGCGGAGGAATTTCTGGGGCCTGTAACTTCCCCTCAGATACTTCCTGCCCTCCAACCACTGGTTCCTGTTTGAGGGTAAACAGGACTTCGCCCCAAAGCCAGATGAGCCGACTATGGTCTGAAACCAAGACCCTCTTGGGTCTGAGAGGAATGCTGGGGTGTGCGTGAGGGGAACAGAAACACTGGTGGAGGGGCGAGCTTGAGGTGGCCATGAGGGTGGTGGGGACAGGAGTGAATTGCTTTTCATTTTATTGCGGAGCAGAGACTCAGAGGCCGGACAGAGGATTCCTTTAGGGCCCAAGAACTTCCAATCCATACTCTGGCTGGCCACGGTGTCTCACGGCGCCTGTAATCCCAGGCAGAGGCAGAGACGGGAAGATTGCAGGTTTGAGGACAGCCTTAGCAATTTGTGAGACCCTTAGCAACTTAGTGAGACTCTGTTTCAAAATAAAAAATAAAAAGGGCTGGGGGTGTAGCTCAGAGATAGAATGCCCCTGGGTTCAATCCCCTGTACCCCCCAATCCATACTCTGCCTCCCTTCATCTTAGTCTCACTCCTCCGGGGTGTGGCTATCACCCCCCATCCCCACAGTGTCCCCCTCCAGGGTCCCTGCCCACTCCCAGCTTACCCGGAGCCCATGGCCTGCAGAGTGGACGCTCAACTGGCCAGAGCCGCCCGGGTGGAGAATGTCCCTCAGACGTTCTTTCCCCTCCCCTGGCTTTATTTTTATTTTATTTATTTATTTTTTGCAGTACTGGGGATTGAACCCAGGGGATTCTACCTCTGAGTTCCACCTTCAGTCCTATTTTTTTTATTATTCTTTATTTTAAAATAGGGTCTCACTAAGTTGCGGAGGGCCTCACTAAGTAGCTGAAGCTGGCCTCAAACCCCGATCCTCTGGTCTCAGCCTCCCAAGTATCGGGATTACAAGCGTGCGGTGCACCACCACACCCGGCTCCTCCCCTGGCTTTAAACCCTCACCCCCTGCACCTCCCCAGCATCATTTCCAGAGGAAGTGCAGCTCTGAGGGTGAGAGTTACGACATCTTTCCTTTGAGGTTCTTAGACTGCAGCTAGGGTAGTAACCCCCTCAGCTCCAGCCATCCAATCCATCCTGAGAGCAGTCAGGGAACGTCCACCTCCTCCAGGGGCCTTCCCTGATTAACTCATTCCCAGATAACCTTCACACCGCTTCTGCGAAAGCTCATGATCTTGGTTTATGTGTGTGGACCCACACACCCCAGCTCCCACATCAGACAGAGCTTGGGTGGGTTTGGGGTGACTTCCAGTGATCTGCAGCTTACCTAGCAGGGTCTGTCAGAGGAGAGGCAGAGGCAGCCAGACTAGATCTGCATGAGCACTGCTGATAGAAGTGGAACAGAAAAGTCGGGCATGGTGGTGCATGCCTGTAATCTCAGTACTTGGGAGGCTGAGACAGGAGGATCGCAGGTTTGAGAACAGCCTCAGCAAGGAGTGAGACTCTCATCAACCTAGGGAGACCCAGTTTCAAAATAAAAATAAAATAGGGTTGGGGTGTAGCTTGGAGGTAGAATGCCCGTGGGGTCAATCCCCAGTACCACACACACACACACAAAAAGAAGTGGGAAGCTGGGCGTGATGGCGCACGCTTGTAATCCCAGTACTTTGGGAGGCGGAGACCGGAGGATCCGGGTTCGCGGCCAGCCTCACATCTCTCTCTCTCTCTCTACTTAGTGAGGCCCTCTGCAACTTCGTGAGACCCGGTTTCAAAATAAAGTATAAAAAATAGGGCCGGGGGCGTAGCGCGGAGGTAGAACGCCCCTGCGTTCAATCCCCGGTACCGCAAAAACAAAAACAAACAAACAAAAAAAAGAAGTGGGACAGAAAGTTGATGACAAGTTGGTGTTGGCAAAGGAGGCATGGGTAATCGGGGAAGGCTTCCTGCAGGAGGCAGCATTCTGATGCTGATCACAGAACTAAGGGCAGTGCTCCAAGGTCCTCTGGACAGAGAACTGGGCTTCTCCATCACAGTGCCACCACTTCTGGCTGCGTTTGCATTTTTTTTCTCCAAATTCAGGCACTTTGTAGCCAAGCATGGTGGTGCACATCTGTAATCCTAGCTACTTGGGAGGCTGAGGCAGGGGAATCATAAGGTCAGCCTGGGCAACTTAGTGAGATCTGGTGTCAAAAAAAAATAAAAAGGGTTGGGGATATAACTCAATGGTAGAGCACTTGCCTAGCATGCTTGACACCCTGGGTTCAATTCCTAGTGACACACACACACACACACACACACACACACACAAACACACACACAAAAATCAGGCCGGGTGTGGTGGCACACACGTGTAATCCCAGTACTTAGGAGGCTGAGACAGGAGGATCGCAGGTTCAAGACCAGCCTCTGCAACTTAGTGAGGCTCTCAATAACCTAGTGAGACTCTGTTTCCAAGTAAAAAAATAAAATAGGGCTGGGGCTGTAGCTTGGAGGTAGAATGCCCCTGGGTTCAACCTCTAGTACCAAAACAAAAAACAAAAATCAGGAACTTTCTGCTACTTCCTCCAGCACCCATCCTCAATGTTCCCCTTGAAGAACAACAGAACAATATTTAGATGTATTTGCTTGTTTTACATTTTATTATTAAAAATTCAAACATAGGGAAAAATTGAAAGAATTGTACAACAGAAATATCTCCACCACCTAGATTCTACAATTAACATTTTTCTATATTTGGTTTATCACTTTTTTTTTCGGTACTAGGGATTGAACTCAGGGGCATTCTACCTCTGAGCTATACCCCCCCAGCCGTGTTTTATTTTTTATTTGGAAATCGGGTCTCATTAAATGATGCAAGCCTCACTGAATTGCTGAGGCTGTCCTTGAACCTGTGATCTTCCTGTCTCCACGTCCTGTTTCCACAAGTTTCTTAATCTTTCTGTGCCTCAGTTTCTTCTTAGGGTTTTTGTCTGTATTAAAATAATTATTATAAGCCAGGTGTGGTGGTGCACACTTGTAATCCC
Organism: Glis glis; assembly: GCA_004027185.1. Classification (NCBI taxonomy): domain Eukaryota; kingdom Metazoa; phylum Chordata; class Mammalia; order Rodentia; family Gliridae; genus Glis; species Glis glis. The sequence goes on from PVJS01048614.1 coordinate 6,841, forward strand.
AGTACTTGAGAGGCTGAGACAGGAGGATCCGGGTTCGTGGCCAGCCTCGGCTACTTAGTGAGGCCCTCTGCAACTTAGTGAGACCCTGTTTCAAAATAAAGAACCAAAAATAGGGCTGGAGGTGTAGCTGGGAGGTAGAATGCCCCTGGGTTAAATCCCCAGTACTGCAAAAAAAAAATTATTATTATTATAAACTAGGTGTGGGGGACATGTCTGTGAACCCAGTTCTTGAGAGGCTGAGACAGGAGGATCGCAGGTTTGAGACCAACTGGGCAATTTAGTCAGACATGCAGCAACTGTCTCAAAATAAAGAAATAAAAAGGGCTGGGGGGGTGTAGCTCAATGGTAGAATGCCCCTGGGTTCAATCCCCAGGACCAAAAAAAAAAAAAAATTATTGTATATAAAGTGTGTAGATCAGCAGCTGGCACATGATCTGTTATTTTTTGTACACAGTTATATTATTACTATTACTACTATTATTATTACTATTTTGGTACTGGGGTTTGAACCCAGGGGCACTCTACCACTGAGCTACATCCCCAGCCCTTTTCATTTGGATTGACTGTGATCCTCCTGTCTCGGCCTTTCAAGTACCAGGATTACAGGCATGTGCCACCACACCCAGAAATATATTATTATTATTGCTCATACACACAGAGATGTCAAGAAGAAGGGAAGATCATCCCGGACCAACTCCCACCTCCTTGCACCCGGTCTTTCTTCCCTCGATTCCTCCCATCTGCTGACCTCTTCCATGCATTTGGTCCTTGCTTTTTTGTTTTGCTTATTCATTCATTTGTCCTTTCGTTTATTTATTCATACACTGTTGGTAAGCACCTACTGATGGCTGGGCCTCATTCTAGACTCAAGTTCTCTGAGGTGGGGGCCATGCCTCATCCTCTCCTGTCTTTGCTCTTTGTAGCAAGGGAGGCTGTGCTCCATTTCCATCCCTCCTCAGCAGTCAGCATGGAGGCTGAGGCCCCTTCACCTGCCATCGCTGCAGACTGGCTCAACTCTGCCTCTCCTACCTAGTGCTGGGGTGCTGGGGTAACCAAGGGAACGGGCAGAGGTCAGCCCCGGGTGGGGACCGGGTGTGGTGGTGCACACCTGCAATCTCGGTACTTGGGAGGCTGAGACAGGAGGATCGTAAATTTGAGGACAGCCTCAGCAAGTAGTGAGGCTCTCAGCAACCTAGCGAGATGCTGTTTCCAAATAAGAAATAAAATCGGGCTGGGGGTGTAGCTCGAAGGTAGAATGCCTCTGGGTTCAATCCCCAGTACCACCAAAAAGAAGAAGAAGAAGAAGAAGAAGAAGAAGAAGAAGAAGAAGAAGAAGAAGAATGCGATTACATTGGAGACCTGGAGCGCTGTGTTGGCATTACAGCCTTGCTGCCTGACTTTCTGCAAGCTGTCTTCTCTCCCTGGGCCTCAGTTTCCCTCTCTGTTGAGCCAGAGGATCTCTAAGTCCCCCTCCAGCTCTACTTTGTTGTTGTTTTTTTTTTGTGGTACTGGGGTTGAACCGAGGGGCATTCTGCCTCTGAGCTACACCCCCAGCTCTGTTTTATTCTTTATTTTGAAACAGGGTCATTAAGTTGCAGGGTCATTGAGTTGCTGAGGTTGGCCGTGAACCTGTGATCCTCCTGTCTCAGTCTCCCAAGTACTGGGATTCTAGGCATGCACCACCATGCCAGGCTTCCAGCTCTACTTTGAAAGCAGTCTCTCTACCCCAGCTCTCTCACTAGTTCAGAGAACCCAGGCATCCAGCTGCCCCACCCCAGCTCTGGGTAAACAGGAAGCTGGGTGAGGGGAGCCCGGGTGTGCGGAAAGTCCCCGCCAGGTGTGTGGGTCTACAGGGAGGGGGTGGCCCCACCCCTGAAGTATGAAAGCCCCCCTGCCCTGGCCCCCGGGTCAGAGTCTAGATGGGGACCCTGGGGGTGCCAGGCCGGGGTGGGAGGCCCCTGGGGAGGGGCTGCCTCCTGCTGGCTGTGGCAGGAGCCACTTCGCTGGTGACCCTGCTACTGGCAGTGCCTATCACTGTCCTGGCTGTGCTGGCCTTGGTGCCCCAGGAGCAGGGAGGACTGGTGAGTGGCTGCAACAGGGCCTAGAGGGCTGCATCTGGCTGATGCTCACGGATCCCCCGCCATGCCTGGGGTCCTTTGCCTACCTGGCTCAGCTGGCTCCCTGTCCCTGGTGGGACTGCTTCTGTCTCTGCTGACTCTCTTTCCATGTCCCTGTGATGTTGTGTCGTGATATCTCCAAGCCCCTTCCTGGTTGTCTGTCTCCTCTCCTCTTCCCCAGACACCCTCAGGCCTCTGTCTCTTTGCCCAAGTACATAGGCCTTGCCGCTTGCTCTCCCTTCTAGGGAGATGTGTGTGGGGGATGGTGCTGAAAAACGCCAGGCCTGGGGTCTGGGTCCCTCGTGGAAAGGGTGGAGTTGGCATTAGCTGAATCTGAACTCTGTCCACTGTGACCCCCCCCCCCAACCAGGTAACTGAGTCCAATGGCCAGAGGGCCCAGGCCCAGCAAGGACTGGGTAAGAGCGACCATCTCCCCTGGTGCCCTCCAGAGACTCCCCGCTCCCATCTGTGTCCCCAGATCCCAGCTTCCTCCAGGAATCAAGGCCCCCCATCCCTGGGCTCTGGCACCCTGTCCTCTCAGAAACAGCAGGCATGGGTGGCCACCCTGCCCCCAATCGTGGACTCTCCGCCAGTTCCAGGGGCTCCGAAGCTGCCAGGGATGGCTCCAGAGACGGATCTCAGCTCCAGGCTCCCGGCTGCCCATCTTATAGGTAAGACTCTCCTAGACCTGAATATGCATTTAGATAGTCCACGCGAGCTATTCCAGTGCTGGGTGTCCCACCCCCTCTCCTTCCTAAAGGGCCCACCCTTCCGCTCGCCCCCCAGTCTAGCTGCTCCTTCCCTCCCGGAGCAGACAAAACCCGGCCTGGATCTCCCCTCCACAGCCCTCCGCACCCCACATCCAGGTGCCCTGAGCCCCCAGATCTGGCTCATTTCGGAGGTAGCATCAGCACCGCCTTCCCTCGGGGCGGCTCCTGCAGGGCGCTCCCAGCGGCGCCACCTGCCAGCCCTCCCCGAAGTCCCGCCCGATGGCTCCTCTCGGATGCCATTCCCCGAGAGCCCACCGGCCCGTTTCTCCGCAGGCGCCTGGACCAAGGGGCAGGGGCTGGGCTGGGAGGCACAGAAAGAAGAAGCGTTCCTGAGGAGCGGGGCGCAGTTCTCCGGCGCCGAGGGGCTGGCGCTCCCGCGGGACGGCCTCTACTACCTGTACTGTCACGTCGGCTACCGCGGCCGGGCGCCCCCTGCCGGCGGGGGCCCGCACGCGCGCTCCGTCACTCTTCGCAGCGCGCTGTACCGCGCGGGGGGCGCCTACGGGCCCGGCACCCCCGAGCTGCTGCTGGAGGGCGCCGAGACGGTGAGCCGGCTCCCGGACGGGCCCCTCTGGTACACGAGCGTGGGGTTCGGCGGCCTGGTGCAGCTCCGGCGGGGCGAGAGGGTGTACGTCAACATCAGCCAGCCCGATATGGTGGACTACAGGAGAGGGAAGACCTTCTTCGGGGCGGTGATGGTGGGTTGAGGGCCGCCGGCGTTCTCAGGGAAAAGACTGCATGGTGCGATTGTGTGAAGGGGCCCAGATATCGGGGATCCAGACGCTCGGGACCCGGCGGCAATGGGGAACATGTAGGCGACTGTTTGAAATGTGATTTTAAGCCCGATGAAAATAAAGAATGTAAAGGCGTAGTGCTGCCAATACGGATGCGGAGATGTTCACAGATCTACTTCATTCATGGTGGGGCACACGTGCTGGCTAATTATTATTTATTTATTTGGTGGAAATGGGGATTGAACCCAGAGGCATTCTACCTCCGAGCTATACCCCCAGCCCTATTTTTTATTCTTTACTTCTGAAACAGGGTCTCACTAAGTTGCGGAGGGCCTTTCACTAAGTAGCTTTGCTCCCAGGGACGGTGGCCTGTTTGCCCCCCACACACACACCCTGTCTCAGGATGACAGGCCCCAGCACCAAATCCAGTTGGAGGGCAGAAGGAAGGGACCGCCTCAAACCCCGATGCTTTTGCAAGCATCCTGAATCTCAGGGTCACAGTGGCCCTACCAGACTGCACTGCTCTTTCCTCTTGGGTCCTTCCTTCCCCACTGTGAGAGGGGCCATTACCAGGCAAGCACCACTCAGGCCCAGTAGCTGGGCATGGTGGAGCATCCTGTAATCTCAGTACTTGGGAGCCTGAGACAGGAGAATCGCAGGTTCGAGGACAGCCTCAGCAATTTAGCAAGGCTCTCAGCACCTTAGCAAGACCCTGTTTTCAAGGCTAGGGGTGTAGCTCAGAAGTAGAATGCCCCTATCTTGTTTTTAATACAGTGGTATATCCACTGATGGTAAACCTGCCAAGGTCTTTGGTGAGTGGTTGGTGATCTAAATCCTTGCTCCAGCTGTTGACATGTACTCATTGCCTACTTTAACGACTGTCAGAGAGACAAGGGGTGAGGAGGTGCTTTTGTAAAATCGTTCATAGACTTCTGTAAAACGCAAGATAAATTAAAGTTATTATAACAGTGAAAAAAAAAAAAAGAAGTAGAATGCCCCTGGATTCAATTCCCAGCTCCATCAAGAAAAAGAAAGAATAAGAAGAAGAAGCCGGGCATGGTGGTGCACACCTGTAATCCCAGTATTTGGGAGGCTGAGACAGGAGGATAGCAGGTTCGTGACCAGCCTCAGCAACTTAGTGAGGACCTCAGCAACTTAGCAAGGACCTGTTTCTTTTTATTATTTATTTATTTATTTATTTATTTATTTATTTATTTAGTGGTACTGGGGATTGAACCCAGAGGCATTCTACCTCTGAGCTACACCCACAGCCCTATTTTTTTATTCTTTTTTTTTTGCGGTACCAGGGATTGAATCCAGGGGCGTTCTACCTCCGCGCTACACCCCCGGCCCTATTTTTTATACTTTATTTTTGAAACCGGGTCTCACAAAGTTTCGGTGGGCCTTACTAAGTAGACAGAGAGAGAAAGAGAGAGAGAGAGAGAGAGAGAGAGAGAGAGAGCTGAGGCTGGCCGTGAACCGGGATCCTCCAGTCTCTGCCTCCCAAAGTACTGGGATTATAAACGTGCACCACCATGCCTGGCTATTCTTTATTTTTGAAACAGGGTCTCACTAAGTTGCTGAGGCTGGTCACTAACCTGCGATTCTCCTGTCTCAGCCTCCCAAGTACTGGGATTATAAGCGTGCGCTACCACGCCTGGCTTAAGACCCTGTTTCAAAATAAAAAATAAGCTGGGTGTGATGGTATACACTTGTAATCCCAGTACTTAGGAGGCTGAGACAGGATCCCAAGTTCACTGCCAGCCTCAGCATATTAGTGAGGCCCTGTTTCAAAAATAAATAAATAAATAAATAAATAAACAAATAAAAGGGCTGGGGTTTGACAATGTAGCAAGACTCTTAGCAACCTAGCAAGACCCTGTTTTGAACTAAAAAAATAAAATAGGGCTGAGGGTATGGCTCAGAGGTAGAACTCCCTTGAGTTCAATCCCCAGTTCCATAAAAAAAAAAGGGCTGGGGGTATAGCTCAGAGGTAGAACGTCCCTGGGTTCAATCCCCAGTAATACACACACACACACACACACACACACACACACACACACACGAAGGAAAGAAGAAAGAAAGAAAGGCCCAGTGATAGAGGGAGCCCCTAGTATGGAGGAGGAATGAACCCTGAGGGGCCCTGTAGTTCTCCCCTGCTGGCTGCCTGGAGGCCCCCTCACCCCTAACTCACTCCAAGGAGTGGTAACCAGGCTCAGGGATCTGAGGGGAGGGGGCCAGAAGAGAAAGGAGTGGAAGGTGTTTTGGAGAGAGGAGGAAGGCAGGAGCCCCACGGTGCCCGCCCCCCCCCCTCCGGTGCCCTGTGACACCAGGGAGAGCCTAGGGAGGAGGGGGCGGAGGAAATCGATGCCCAGGGGATGGAAAGTCCTCACCCTTCGTTCACACTTTGGGTCCTCCTTCCCCAAAGTGGGCAAGTATGGGAGCCCCTGGGGTGAGTAGCAGCCATCCCCCCCACGCCATGACCGACTTTCAGTCCCAGGCTGGAGGAGGCAGAGGGGACCTGAGGCCCTATCTAGGTCACGCCAGTGGGTCACCCCACCCCCGCAGCACCCCGCTCTGTTGGTTTTCCCCTGCCTGGCAACCCGCCGAGCTGAAGGAAAGCCCAACCACTGAGCCCATTGCAGGCTCCATTTCTGATCTCGTATTTGTCTTTGACTCTGTGTCCAGGAGAGCCTTCCTGTGGGTGAGAGTGACGGATACTTTGCTTGGCCAAACTTTAGGCTTCTGAATCTTCTGCTCTGCCTATTTGTATACTTCCTTGTAAAATCCAGTTTTAGCAAAGAACCCTGCTAAGTTAGTTTAGCAAGAACCTGCCCCCTTATCTGATTACCTTTAATACCTGGTTGGGTTCCTTAACCCCCACCACCACCACCCCAGGTGATGTCTGATCACCCTGGTCTGGCTCCACAGGGAATCTGTCAGGTCTGTTTAGACAGAATCCCACTATCCCTGAGTTTTCTTTCCTCTTAGTTGTTTTCCATCACTGACCCCTATGCTGCTCCTTGGCTATGGATTCCCACTTGGCCATGCTATGTGGAGTTGAGCCCAGTCCCCCCCAAACACACACACACACGCACACACGCCCTCCACCACTATAAGAGCCCGTAGCAGTGATCTCTGCACCTAAGGTCCTAAATAAAGTCTTCTTTACTGTGCTTTAATAAGTACTACTGATAGCCAGGTGGGTGGCACTGCCTGGAATCCCACTACTTAGGAGGCTGAGACAGGAAGATCACAGGTTCAAGACCAATCTCAGCAACCTAGTGAGACCTATTTCAAACTAAAAATAAGCCAGGCGTGGTGGCGCATACTTGTAACCCCAGTACTTGGGAGGCTGAGACTGGAGGATCCCTGTTCTTGGCCAGCCTTAGCTACTTAGTTACTCAGCGAGGCCCTCCGCAACTTAGTGAGACCCTGTTTCAAAATAAAAGAATAAAATAGGGCTGGGGGTGTCGCTTGGAGGTAGAATGCCCCTGGCTTCAATCCCCAGTACCGCAAAAATAAATAAATAAATAAATAAATAAATAAATAAATAAATAAAATAAAAAGGGCCAGGGTATAGCTCAGAGATAGAATACCCCTGGGTTCAATTCCCAGTAACAACAACAACAACAACAACAAAAAGCCCAAGTATCATTGAAGCCAGGCATGGTGGCACACACCTGTAATCCCAGTACTTGGGAGACTGAGACAGGAGGATTGCAGGTTTGAGGACAGCCTCAGGAACTTAGGAAGGCCCTCAGCAACTTAGTGAGACCCTGTTTCAAAATAAAAAATAAAAATAGGGCTGGGGGTGTATCTCAGAGGTAGAACACTCCTGGGTTCAATCCCTAGTAACACACACACACACACACACCCATTGAGTAATTTTTTTTCTTTTTTTTGCCGTGCTGGAGATCAAACCCAGTGCCTTGGGGAAGTCATTGAGTCATTTTTTCTTTAACAGGGTGCTCTTCTTATTCCAGTTTACTCACCTCACACCTCTCCCCTGACCCTTCACCAGAAAGACCAGTGAGACCAGAGCTGGCAGGTGGGTCCTTCACCCACATCTTTTTTTTTCCCCCCTGGTACTGGGGATTGAACCCACGGGTGTTTTACCTCTTAGCTACCCCAGCCCCCCTTTTTTTGTGGTACTGTGATTGAACCCAGGGGCATTCTATGTCCGAGCTACACCCCAGCCCGATTTTTTTATTTTTTGTTTTTTATTTATTTATTTATTTATTTATTTTTTTGCGGTACTGGGGATTCAACGCAGGGGCGTTCTACCTCTGCGCTACGCCCCCGGCCCTATTTTTTTTATACTTTATTTTGAAACTGGGTCTCACGAAGTTGCGGAGGGCCTCACTAAGTAGAGAGAGGGAGAGAGAGAGAGAGACAGGGAGAGAGAGAGAGAGAGAGAGAGAGAGAGAGCTGAGGCTGGCCACGAACCCAGATCCTCCGGTCTCCGCCTCCCAAAGTA
>PVJS01048615.1:0-14985 GCA_004027185.1 Glis glis
TCTCTCTCTCTCTCTCTCTCTCTCTCTCTCTCTCTCTCTCTCCGTCTCTCTCTCTCTCTACCTAGTGAGGCCCTCCACGTGAGACCCGGTTTCAAAATAAAGTATAAAAAAAAGAGGGCCGGGGGTGTAGCACGGAGGTAGAACACCCCTGGGTTCAATCCCCAGTACCGCAAAAAATAAATAAATAAATAAATGCAAAGATAACAGCCAGTGTTTTAAAGTAGGCATAGATTATTTCTACTGAAGTCACATTGATGATATTTATTCACAAAGAAAGGAATTATTTTCTATCAAAATATTACTTACTGTGCGTTTTCCTGATATTTTTGGGTAACACAATCTTCTCTTTGCAAAATTTGTACAAATCTGTTACGTGCTACATGCCATCTGGCAATGCACTTGTGCATATCTTGTGGCTTTACATTAAATGCTTCCACGAAATGTAGAGAAGAAGAATCTACATGGAAAACAAGACCATAGAAAACAGACTTAAAAGTTAATAAATATCAAAAAAAAAATTTTTTTTTTTTTTTGCGGTACTGGGGATTGAACCCAAGGGCATTCTACCTCCGAGCTATATTTCCAGCCCTATTTGTTATTCTTTATTTTGAAACAAGGTCTCACTAAGTTGCAGAAGGCCTCACTAAGTAGTTGAGGCTGATCGCAAACCTGCGATCCTCCTGTCTAAGCCTCCCACGTACTGGGATTACAAGTGTGCACCATCATGCCCTGCAAAATTGTTTAATTTTAAATAGGTGCAGTAGCTCACACCTGTAGTCCCAGCACATGGAAGTCTGAGGCAGGAAGATCACTTAAACCAAGGACTTCAAGATCAACCTGGTCAACACAGTAAAACCCAGTCTTGGAAAAAAAAATAATACGTATATATATTTTAATTTTAAGAAATTAACAAGCAGGGGTGGTGGCACATGCCTATAATCCCAGTACTGAGGAGGCTGAGAAAGGAGGATCACAGGTTCACAGCCAGACTCAGCAACTTAGTGAGGCCCTCCATAATTTAGTAGGACTCTGTTTCAAAATAAAGAATAAAATAGGGCTGGGGGTATAGCTCAGAGGTAGAATGCCCATTCAATCCCCAGAAGCACACACACAAAAAAATTAATAAAAATCAACAGCATCATGCACCTAACAACTCCATGAAAGCTACTATGCCAATACACAAAAAAGACAAAACTAACATTAACAAGAACAAAATAACCTTTCTTAAAATAGGCAACTGGGCCGGGCGCAGTGGCACACACCTATAATCCCAGTATATGGGAGGCTAAGACAGGATCACAGGTTCAAAATAAAATTAAAGAGCCAGGCATGGTGGCACATGCCTGTAATCCTAGTACTTGGGAGGCTGAGACAGGAGATGGATCGAAAGTTCAAAGCCAGCCTCCGCACTTTAGCAAGGTTCTCAGCAAGTTTGTGAGACAGTTTCAAAATAAGAAATAAAATCAGGCTGGGGGTGTAGCTCAGAGGTAGAATGCCTCTGGGTTCAATCCCCAATACAAAAAAAAAAAAAACAAAATAAAATTTTAAAAAAGGTGGGGGTGTAGCTCAGAGGTAGAAGGTCCACTGGTTTCAACTCCAGTAACAAAAACAGAGAGTACAAATTACTCTTAAACATGTGAAACAATTTTCAACCTAACTCACTAATAGTAAAAAAAAATAATACAAATCAAAACTATACTGAAATTCCATTTTAACTTATAAGACTAAAGGGATTAAAAATGTCTGATCACAGACAAACCTAGGCTATTAGCAAGACCCTGTCTCAAAAATTAAAAAGGCTGGAAGCCAGGCTTTGGAGCGCATGCTTGTCATCCTAGTACTTGGGAGGCTGAGACAGGAGGATCACAGGTTCACAGCCAGCCTCAGCTACTTAGTGAGGCTCTCAGCAACTTAGTGAGACCCTGTTTCCAAATAAAAAATAAAATAGGGCTGGAGGTGTAGCTCAGAGGTAGAATGCCCCTGGGTTCAATCTCAGGTACCAAAAAAAAAAAGAGCTGGAAGCCAGGCGTGGTGGCAAACGCTTGTAATCCCAGTACTTTGGGAGGCGGAGACCAGAGGATCCGGGTTCGCAGTCAGCCTCAGCTCTCTCCCTGTCTGTCTCTCTCTCTCTCTCTCTCTCTCTCTCTCTCTCTCTCTCTCTCTCCTTAGTGAGGCCCTCCACAACTTCATGAGACCCGGTTTCAAAATAAAGTATAAAAAATAGGGCCAGGGGCGTAGTGTGGAGGTAGAACACCCCTGTGTTCAATCCCCGGTACTGCAAAAAAAAAAAAAAAAGCTGGAGATACAGCTCAGTGACAGAGCACCTGCATAGCATGTGGAGTCCCTGGATTCAATCCCCAGTACCAAAAAAAAAAAAGAAATGTCTGCCATGTTAAAAAGCCTTTGGGGAAAATAGATGACCTATACAAACTGGTGATAGAAGTATAAACTGACTAACCTCTACTGAAAATAATTTGGTAATAACTAGAAAACTACAAATGTGTAATTCCTTTGTACAAGCAAATCATCTTTTCAGATTTATGTATATACATACACTTGAACATAGAAAAACTGAGATATGTATAAAGTTTGCACTGTAACACTATTATAAAAATTAGAGAAAATGCCAAATGTGTCAGCAGAAAACTGATTAAATAAATTTAGTACATCCATTCAGTGTAATATTTAGCATTTCTAAAGAGAGAATGAGAATAAGGAAGCTCTATGAACTGATAAGATAATCTCCAAGATGTACTGTAAAGTGGAAAAGATCCAAAACCAGATTTATGTACGACTTACGGGTTTTTCTAATTTAAAAAAAATATATACACACTTGCTCAAATTATTGGCTACATTTTGCAGTTAGAAAACTGACCAAGAAAGCCGGGTGTGGTGGCGCACACTTGTAATCCCAGTACTTGGGAGGCTGAGACCCAAGGATCCAGGTTCACGGCCAGCCTCAGCTACTTAGTGAGGCCCTCCGCAACTTAGTGAGACCCTGTTTCAAAATAAAGAATAAAAAAATAGGGCTGGGGATGTAGCTCAGAGGTAGAATGCCCCTGGGTTCAATCCCCAGTACCACAAAAAGTGAATGAATGAATGAATGAATGAATGAATGAATTAAAGAGAAAACTGACCAAGAGCCAGGCATGGTGGTGCACGCTTGTAATCCCAGTACTTGGGAGGCTGAGACAGGAGGATAGCAGGTTCGCGGCCAACCTCAGCTACTTAGTGAGGCCCTCTGCAACTTAGTGAGACCCTGTTTCAAAATGAAAAATAAAAAAGGCTTGGGGTGCAGCTTAAAGGTAAAATGCCCCAACTTCAATCTCCAGTACCAAAAAAAGATAGACTTTTCATCTTTCAATTTTTTGTGTGTGTGTGTGTGGAACTGGGGATTGAACCCAGAGGCATTCTATTTCTGAGCTACACCCCCAGCCCTATCTTTTATTCTTTATTTTTTTGAAACAGGTCTCACTAAGTTGCAGAGGGCCTCACTAAGCTGAGGCTGGCCTTCAAACCTGCGATCCTCCTGTCTCAGCCTCCCAAGTACTGGGATTACAAGCGTGCGCCACCAATGCCTGGCATCTTTCAATTTTTGATCTAAGAGAATGTATTACCTATTCAAACTAAATAAAACATGTAGATACATGTACGTAAAAAAAACACTAAAAGGAAATAAGCCAAACAGCAATAGCTGTCTCAGGAAATTGGAAGATAGGGTTTAGTGCTTCAACTTTTCTGTCATATTTCCTTTCATGTTTTATGAGCAAAAACCAATTACACAGAGCAGCAGAGTTAATAAACTATAAATAACACTGTTTTACATATTAGCTTTAAAAATCCAATTTTCTGTTTCTATTAACTAGTAAATGAATCAAATACCTTGAAAGCAAAAATTTCCAACATACTGTCAGTAACCAAAATAAATCTCTAACACACTAAACACAGCATTTACCACAGTGTAGTAGAGGTTAACTCTAACCTGCAAGCCTAATATGGCCCAATGGCTATTTTTCAGAGTCCAGCAAGGTAGGAATGGTTTCTACATTTTTTAAGGGCTATGAAAACAAAACAAACATGAATATCCAACAGAGGCTCTATGTGGTCCAGAAAGCCTAAAACATTTATTATCTGGCATTCTAAGGAAAGGGTTCCCCAACTCCTACATTAGAACATAATAAAATAAATAATAACCAAGGTTCATCATGAGAAGATTCAACCTACAGTTCCAGTAGAATATTAACTTTTGCTTTTTGCAGTAAATTAATGTTTTAACCTTATCTTGCTTTATTAAAATCTCTTGATTTTAAAACTGTAAAGAATAACAATTTAAGAAAAAGTATTCCTACTATAAGCTTAACTTACTTTTAGAATTAGTTTTGATATACTTTATTGCAACAAATCTTGCAAAGTGATACATAAGATGAATAAACTTGGGACCACCAGGAGAAAGAAACAGTGAGCCAACAACTTGAGGAAAGCTACTTCCACATTCAGCCTGTGAAAAAAAGAGACGAGATAAAGACCTTATCAACAATAATCCTCATATTTCTATCACACTCTATTTTCTAAAAGGTATGACAATCTTGCAATAAAGGCTGCACATTGTGAGCACTTGACCGTATGGGCAGCAATAGCTTGACCATTAGCACCAACCATCAGCACCACCTCTTTGTAGCACAGTGGCTTGGATATCTCAAATTCCATTGCAGAGTGGAAAATGGTGAGAAAGGCCATGGGCCAGCCACCACACTCAGTTCAACCCCTCCTCACATCTTACTATTTTTTTTTTACTTTTATTGGTGCATTATAGTCTCACATCATAATGTAGTTTATAGTGATAGTGACATACATGTCACAAAGCACTTGGTGGGCTTTTCCTCTTCTTCCTCCCCCTTCCAACATTCCCCATACAGGGTATTGAGGCTGACACTGGTATTCTCACATATGTACAAAATGTCAATGGAAGTGATTCCTTCACTGATCCCCACCCTCTTCCCCTAGACCACCTTCCTCTGGTATCCCAATTACTCCCTAGCTTCCACATATGAGAGAAAAACATATGCATAATGTTCTCCAGGTCCTTCCATTTTCCAGCAAATGATATAATTTTGTTCTTGATTGCTGAGTAGAACTCCATTGTGTGTATATCCCATAATTTTGTAATCCATTCATGTGTTGATGGACACCTAGGTTGGTTCCATAATTTGGCTACTGTGAATTGTGCTGCTATAAACATGGATATGCATAATTATTATGATTTTCTGATTTCAGTCCCTTTGGAAAGATACCCAGGAGTGGTATAGCTGGATCATATGGTGGATCCATTCCCCCAATTTTCTGAGGAATCTCCAGTGATCTTCATAGTGGCTACACTAACTTAAAATCTCACCAACAGTGCAGAAGAGTTCCTACTTCCCCACATCCTCGCCAACATTTATTGTTGTTTGACTTCTTGATGATTGCCATTCTGATTGGGGTTAGATGGAATCTCAGAGTAGTTTTGATTTGCATCTCCCTGATTGCTAATGGTGCTGAACATTTTTTCATGTATTTATTGGCCATTTGTATTTCTTCTTCTGTGAAGTATCTATTTAGTTCAATTGCCCATTTCTTGATTGGGTTATTTGAATTTTTAGTGTTGAGTCTTTTAAGTTCTTTGTATATTCTAGGTATCAGTCCTCTATCAGAGGGATAGCTGGCAAAGATCTTCTCCCATTGTGTAGGCTTTCTCCTTAGACTCTTAATGGTTTCCTTTGACAACAAAACCTTTTTAGTTTAATGCCATCGCATTTATTAATTCTTGTTTTAATTTCTTGATATTTGGGGGTCGTATTGAGGCAGTTTCTACCTGTGCCTATATATTGAAGTGTTGGACCTTCTATAGTTAACTTCAAAGTCTCTGGTCTAATTTCCATGTCTTTCATCCATCTCAAGTTGACTCTTGTGCAGGATAACAAATAAGAATTTATTTCCATTTGTGTGTGTGTGTGTGTGGTACTGGGGATTGAACCCAGGGACATTCTACCTCCAAGCTACACCCCCAGCCCTGTTTTATTTTTATTTTGAAACAGAGTCTTGCTAAGTTGATGAGACTCTCACTACTTGCTGAGACTGTCCTTAAACCTGCAATCCTCCTGTCTCAGCCTCCCAAGTACTGGGATTACAGGTATGCAGGTGGTGCCCAGCTCTTAATTTCATTTTTCTTTTTCTTTTTTTTCAGTACCAGGGATTGAACCCGGGGACATTCTACCTCTGAGCTACACCCACAGCCCTATTTTTTATCCTTTATTTTGAAACAGGGTCTCACTAAGTTGCAGAGGGCCTCACTAAGTAGCTGAGGCTGATCGAGAACCCGGATCCTCTGGTCTCTGCCTCCCAAGTACTAGGATTACAAGGGTGCGCCACCACTCCTGGCTTAATTTCATTTTTCTACAAATGGATAACCAGTTTTCCCAATACCATTTGTTGAAAGGGCTGTCTTTTCTCCAACATATGTGTTTGGCAACTTTGTTAAAAAATTAATTGGCTGGCTGGGCGTGGTGGCGCACGCTTGTAATCCCAGTACTTTGGGAGGCGGAGACTGGAGCATCCGGGTTCGCGGTCAGCCTCAGCTCTCTCTCTCTCTCTCTCTCTCTCTCTCTCTCTACTTAGTGAGGCCCTCCGCAACTTCATGAGACCCGGTATCAACATAAAGGATAAAAAATAGGGCCGGGGGTGTAGCGCGGAGGTAGAATGCCCCGGGGTTCAATCCCCGGTACCGCAAAAAAAAAAAAAAATTAATTGGCTGTAAGTGTGTGGATTTGTTTCTGTATCTTCTATTCTGTTCCATTGGTCTATGTGTTTGTTTTTGTGCCAATACCATGCTGTTTTTATTACTATAGCTCTGTAATATAGTTTGAAGTCAGGAATTGTCATGCCTCCTGCATGGTTCTTATTGCTGAAAATTGCTTTGGCTATTCTGGGTCTTTTGTTTCTTTCTTTTGTGTGTGTGTGTGGTACTGGGAATTGAACCCAGAAGCATTCTACCTCCAAGCTACATTCCCAGACCAATTTTATTTCTTATTTGGAAACAGGGTCTCACTAGATTGCTGACAGCCTCACTAAATTGCTGAGGCTATCCTTGAACCTGCGATCCTCCTGTCTCAACCACCTAAGTATTAGGATTACAAGCATGCGCCACCACGCCCAGCCCATCTTGTTTTTTAAGCATAAAATGATTGATCAGGATTATTCTTTTGAACCACAAATTGTTTGGTTTTCTAAACTCTAGGTGGACTTGGTCACAAAAGATAATTATAATAATAAACCACAACTATTGATACTGTTTGGGGAAACAAGCTGAAATAATCTATGGTTAAAAAATATTCTTAGCAGGATGTGGTGGTGCATGTCTTCAATCCCAATACTTGGGAGGCTGAGACAGGAGGATCACAGGTTCAATACCAGCCTCAGCAACCTGGGAGATTCTCAGCAACCTAGCAAGACTGTTTCAAAAGCAAATAATTTTTAAAAAAAGGGTTGTGGGTATACCTTGGAGGTAAAATGCCTCTGGGTTCATTTCCCAGCACCACACACAAAAAGTACTCTTAACCAGGTGTGGTGGTACACACCTGTAACCCCAGTACTTGGGAAGCTGTGACAGGAGAATTTCAGGTTTGAGGTGAGCCTCAACAACTTAGTGAGGCCCTCAGCAACTTAGTGAGAAGCTGTTTTAAACTAAAAAATAATATAGGGCTGGGGATATAGCTCAGAGGTAGAACTCCTCTGGGTTCAATCCCAAGTACCATTAAAAAAAATTATTCTTAAACTGGGCATAGTGGCGCATGCCTATAATCCCAATACATGGAAGGCTGAGACAGGAGAATCACAGGTTCAAGACCAGCATCAGCAACTTAGCAAGACTCTCAGCAACCTGCCAAGACCCTGTTTCAAAACAACAATTAAAAAGGGGGCTGAAGGGTATAGCTCAAAGGTAGACTGCCTCTGGGTTCCAACCCCAGTACCACCAGCTAGGTGTAGTGGCACACACCTGCAATCCCAGAGACTCAGAAGGCTCAGACAGGAAGATCACAAGTTCAAGGCCAGCCTGGGAAACTTAGCAAAACCCTGTCTCAAAATAAAAAATAAGCCAGGCCTGGTGGCCCACTCCTATAATCCCAGTACTCAGTAGTTCGAGACAAAAGGATCATAAATTCAAGAATAGCCTCAGCAAGTAGTGAGATTCTCATCAATCTAGCGAGACCGATTCAAAACAAAAAATTTTAAAAAAGGGCTGAGGGTATACCTCAGAGGTAGAATGCCCCTGGGTTTAATCCCTAATACCACAAAAATAAAAATAAAAAGGGTCAGCCACATGTGTTGGCATGCTCTTGTAATCCAAGCACTTGGGAGACTAAGACGGGAGGATTGCAGACTGGAGGATGGCCTCAGCAGTGTAGAGACTCTCAGCAACTTAGCAAAATCCTGTTTCAAAAACAAAAAGTATAAAGGGTTGGGGGTATAGCTCAGAGGCTGGAGATGTAGCTCAACGGTAGAGCACCCCTGGATTCAATTCTAAGTATGGAAGGGAAGCCAGGCGTGGTGGCGCACACTTGTAATCCCAGTACTTGGGAGGCAGAGACCAGAGGATCCGGGTTTGTGGCCAGTCTCAGTTACTTAGTGAGGCCCTCCACAACTTAGTGAGACGCTGTTTCAAAATAAAGAATAAAAAATAGGGCCGGGGGTGTAGCTCGGAGGTAGAACGCCCCTGGGTTCAATCCCCAGTATCGCAAAAAAAAAAAAAAAATAAGTACGGAAGGGAAGAAAAAAGTATTCTTTAAACAAAAACAGTGCTATGAACTCCCTAGAACCTAAAACCTATTTTCAGTGCACATAGAAAGCAAAGCTGAGCCAGGCATGGTGGCACACTCTTGTAATCCCAGTACTTGGGAGGCTGAGACAGGAGGATCGCAGGTTCGCAGCCAGCCTCAGCTACTTAGTGAGGTCCTCCGCAACTTAGTGACACCCTGTTTCAAAATAAAGAATAAAAAAAGGGCTGGGGGTGTAGCTCGGAGGTAGAATGCCCCTGGGTTCAATCCCCAGTACCAAAAAAAAAACAAGGAAAGCAAAGCTGGTTTCTTAGAAATATACAGAATCCCAAGTTCAGGTCAAAATGGTATCGACGGTGGTGTCTGCGTCCCGGGTTTCGCAGCTGCTGGGTCGGTTCCGCCCACAGGTAAGGCGTCCTATGTCGAGTGGCGCCCAGGGTGAGGAGGGCTCAACTCGCATGTGGAAGGCCCTCAACTACTTCGTCGTGCTCCCCGGGGAGGCAGTGAGCATGCTGAATGTCTTCCTCAAGTCACACCACGGAGAGCACGAGAGACCCAAGTTCATCACCTACCCCCACCCCCACAGCAGGACGGCGCCCTTTCCCTGGGGAGATGGTAACCACACTATTCCATAACCCTGATGTGAATCCGCTTCTGACTGGCTATGAAGATGAATAAACAGAACCTGGACCACTACCAAGGCACCAGGGACCACTGCAGTGGTTTAGACCAATATTCTGCACAAGGACCAGAAAAGTGTATGGGACCTTACTCTCACCTTTACTTCTTTTTTTTTTTTTGCGGTACCAGGGATTGAACCCAGGGGCATTCTACCTCCACGCTACACCCCCGGCCCTATTTTTTATCCTTTATTTTGAAACAGGGTCTCACTAAGTTGCGGAAGCCTCACTAATTAGCTGAGGCTGGCGGCGAACCCGGATCCTCCGGTCTCCGCCTCCCAAGTACTAGGATTACAAGCGTGCGCCACCATGCCCAGCTTCACCTTTACTTCTATCAAATGATTACCATTATACTGATCTTCCATCCCTTTGTGGTACGAGATGGTTTAAATAAATAACTTAAAAAAAAAGAAATATATAGAATCCTATACAAAAGCCACCAAAAAATATTATTTATTCTTTCTTTCTTTTAGGTGTGGGATACTGAGGATTGAACCCAGGAGCATTCTACCTCTGGGCTACACTCCCAACCTTTTTTATTTTTTATTTTCAAACAGGGTCTCCCTAAGTTAAATTGTGCTGACCTTGAAACTTCTGTTCTCCTATCTCAGCCTCCCAAGTACTGTGATTACAGGTATGTCCCACTGGACCCAGCTTCAAAAATTATTTTTCTAGCCAGGCATGGTGGTGCACACCTATAATCCCAGTACTTGAGAGGCAGAGACAGGAGGATCACAGATTTGAAGCCAGCCTCAGCAACTTAAGTGAGGCCCTTAGCAACTTAGCGAGACCCCGTTTCCAAAAAATTTTTTAAAAAAATTATTCTACCTAATAATTTCTTGCATATTCTGTTAGCATAAAGGCATTAAAAAATTCACTTAATGTAGTATGTAATTACTTAAAATCTGCATCTTCTAAAAAGGGAATACTTACAGAAATCTTTTTTAACCATTCACAGCAATGTTTCCGGAATTCAGTGTCACTTTTTTGGTCAAATGGAGGCCAGCAAAATCTTAAAAACAAAATAAATGCATTAGACTTAACCCAAAAAATCAAACTCAGAAAAATTTAAAGATATGAGCTGGTGCACACTTGTAATCCCAGTACTTGGGAGGCTGAGACAGGAGGATCGCAGGTTCACAGCCAACCTCAGCAACTTAGTGAGGCTCTCAGCAATTTAGCAAGACCCTGTTTCCAAATAAAAAATAAAATAGGTCTAGGGTGTAGCCCAGAGGTAGAAGGCCCATGGGTTCCATCCCCGGTACCATAAAAAAAAAAACAAATATCCTATACTAGAAACATTACAGCAAAATGGATTAAATCTAATATTCTTGGATTTCAGCTAGACAGACACCAATCTGTGAGAAATTTAATTGTTTTCTTTATAAATATCCTATAGGGTTGAGTTTAAGTTAGTGCAAAAAACTAATGAACAACATATATCTTAAAGAAACGAAGCCGGGCATGGTGGCGCACACCTATAATCCTAGTAAATAGGAGGCTGAAATAGGAGGATCCCAGATTCAAGGATAGCATCAGCAACATAGTAAGACTCATAGCAACCTAGCAAGACCCTATTTCAAAAATTAAACATAGATGGGCAAGGTGGTGCACACCTATAATCCTAGTACTTGGGAGGCTAAAACAGGAGGATCGCAGGTTCGAGGACAGCCTCAGCAACAGAGCAAGGCTCTCAACAACAGAGCGAACCCTGTTTCCAAATAAAAAATAAAAACTCTGGCATGATGGCACATGACTGTAATCCTACTACTTGGGAGATTGAGATAGGAGGATCACAGGTTCAAGGACAGCCTCAGCAAAGAAACAAGGCTCTAATGAACCTAATTAGACTCTGATTCAAAACAAAAACATAAAAAGGGCTGGATAGCCGGGCGTAGTGGCGCACACTTGTAATCCCAGTACTTGGGAGGCGGAGACCGGAGGATCCGGGTTCGCGGCCAGCCTCAGCTACTTAGTGAGGCCCTCCACAACTTTGTGAGACCCGGTTTCAAAATAAAGTATAAAAAATAGGGCCGGGGGTGTAGCTCGGAGGTAGAATGCCCCTGGGTTCAATCCTTGGTACCGCAAAAAAAAGGGGGGGCTGGATATATAGCTTGGAGGTAGAATGACCCTGGGTTCAATCCCCAATACCACAAAAAAAAAAAAAATAAGCAATAAAAAA
Organism: Glis glis; assembly: GCA_004027185.1. Classification (NCBI taxonomy): domain Eukaryota; kingdom Metazoa; phylum Chordata; class Mammalia; order Rodentia; family Gliridae; genus Glis; species Glis glis. The sequence continues at coordinate 11,673 of PVJS01048615.1, forward strand.
GGGCTGGGGAAGTGAGGCCCTCTGCAACTTGGTGAGACCCTGTTTCCAAATAAAATAATAAAATAGGTCTGGGGGTATACCTCAGAGGTAGAATGCCCCTGGGGTTCAATCCCCAGCACCACCACCAACAACAACAACTATAATAATAATAATAATGGGATGAGCAGCCATTAAAATTGAAAATTACCTAAGACAATACTCCACTGGACTACTGCATAAAGATGGCATTAAGCCTGAAAGAAAAGAAAGAACTCTGCAGGAGAGCAGTATAAATGGATCCGCTGATTAGCAGAGGAAAAGGAATACATGAGAGTATGACTCCTAGAGATAAGTCATATCACAGTCTGTGAGTACTACTGTTTTGTGCCTAAACAACATGTAAGAAAAATAGAAAAAAATTTGCTTCAGCTTTGGCCAAAAATACTAGACTTTTTTTTTCTTTTTTGTGGTACTAGGGATAGAACCCAGGGGCATTCTACCTCTGAGCTACACCCCCAGCCTGATTTTATTCCGTTATTTTGAAACAGGGTCTCACTAAGTTGCAGAGGGCCTCACTAAGTAGCTGAAGCTGGCCGCGAACTTGTGATCTTCCCGTCTCAGCCTCCCAAGTACTAGGATTACATGCATGCGCCACCACGCCCAGCTCAAAAATACTAGACTTTACAATTAATCTACTGGCCAGGGGTGGTGGTACACACTTGTAATCCCGGTACTTGGGAGGCTGAGACAGGAGGATCACAGGTTCGCGGCCAGACTCAGCTATTTAGTGAGGCACTCTTCAACTTATTGAGACCCTGTTTCAAAACAAAAATAAAATAGGGCTGGGGGTATAGCTCAGAGGTAGAATTCCCCTAGGTTCAATCCCCAGTACCAACAAAAGGTTCAATCCCCTGTACCACCAAAAAAATAAAAAATTAAGAATTATCAGCCAGTCGTGGTGGCACATGCTTGTAATCTTGGGAGTACTTGGGAGGCTGAGACAGGAGGATCGCAGGTTCGTGGCCAGCCTCAGCTACTTAGTGAGGCCCTCCATAACTTAGTGAGCCCCTGTTTCAAAATAAAGAATAAAAATAGGGCTGGGGTTGTAGCTTGGAGTAGAATGCCCGAGTTCCATCCCCAGTTCCGAAAAAAAAAAGAATTATCAAAACTGAAACTAAGCCAGGCGTGGTGGCACATGCTTGTAATCCCAGGAAGATCGCAGGTTCGCGGCCAGCCTCAGCTACTTAGTGAGGCCCTCTGCAACTTAGTGAAACCCTGTTTTAAAAATAAAGAATAAAAAACCGGGCTGCGGGTATAGCTCAGAGGTAGAATGCCCCTGAGTTCAATCCCCAGTACCACAAAAAAAAACCCTGAAAATAATGCCCAAACAATTGATTTATTTGTTGTTTTATGTAAAAAAAAGGCCGAGGGCACAATACAAATACCAAAACAATCTGAACATTTTTCAGATACAAGAAACACAAAACCATATACAAAATAATCTGGAACCAAGACTAGTTGGGTATTCATATTTTTATCATCTTAAATTTTTAATATTCATTTGTATATAATAGGCTAAATTTAATAGGAATGATTTTTGCCTATAACAATCGACACTTTACATAACTAAACAAAATAAACATTTACAAAGGATTGGAAACTAAAAATAGACAAAACAAATTAGCATTGCCTATCAAAAAAGTAGCAAGGCATAAATATGGCAAAATTGACTGTATAATCAAACTGGTATCAGTTAATTGTTGTGTCTAATTAAGACCATGAAAGCTAGGCATAATGATGCACACCTGTAATCCCAGTATTTGGGAAGCTGAAACAGGAGGATCACAGGTTCGAAGCCAGCCTCAGCAACTTAGTGAGAACCTTTCTTTTCTTGTTTTTTGGCAGTTCTGGGGATTGAACCCAGGGGCTTTCTACCTCTGAGCTATACCACCAGCACTATTTTTTATTCTCTATTTTGAAACAGGGTCTCACTAAGTTGTGGAGGGCCTCACTAAGTAGTTGAGGCTGGCCGCGAACTTGCAATCCTCCTGGCTCAGCCTCCCAAATACTGGGATTACAAGCATGGGCCACCACGCCTGGCATGAGACCCTTTATCAAAATAAAAAGTAAAAAAGGGCTGGGGATTTCACTCAGAGGTAAACTACCCCTGGGTTCAATTCCCAGTGTCAAAGAAAAAAGGCCAGGCCGGGCGTGGTGGCGCACACTTGTAATCCCAGTACTTTGGGAGGCGGAGACCAGAGGATCCGGGTTCGCGGCCAGCCTCAGCTTTCTCTCTCTCTCTCTCTCCCTGGCTCTCTCTCTGTCTCTTTCTACTTAGTGAGGCCCTCCGCAACTTCGTGAGACCCGGTTTCAAAATAAAGTATAAAAAATAGGGCCGGGGCGTAGCGCGGAGGTAGAACGCCCCTGAGTTCAACCCCTGGTACCGCAAAAAAAAAAAAAAACAGGGCCGGGGTTGTAGCACAGAGGTAGAATGCCCCTGGGTTCAATCCCCGGAACCGCAAAAAAAAAAAAAAAAAAAAAAAAAAGGCCAGTCATGGTGGCCCATGCCAGTAATTCCAGTACTTGGGAGGCTGAGGTAGGAGGATTGCAGGTTTGAGGCCATCCTCAGCAACTTAGCAAGACCCTCAGCAACTCAGTAAGACCCTGTTTCAAAATTAAAAATAAAAAAGGGATAGCGGTGTAACTCAGAGATGGGTTCAATTCCCAGTAGCAAAACAGAACAAAACAAAGACCATGAAGATCGTTAGGAACTAATTTTATGAAACAAAATCTATATTACCTATACAATATACAATGATTTCAAGGTATCAAAAAATCACTCTGTAATCCCAGTACTTGGGAGGCTAAGGCAGGAAGATCACAGGTTCAATGTCAGCCTTAGCAACTTGGCGAGGCTCTCAGCAGCTTAATGAGACCCTGTTTCCAATAAAATAAGGCTGAGGTGTAGCCAAGAGGTGAAAGGCCTCTGGGTTCTATCCCCAGTACCACACAAAAAATAAAAAATAAAAGTAAATAGCCAGGCATGGTGGCACATGCCTATAATCCCAGTTCTTGGGGGGCTGAGGCAGAAGGATCACAGGTTCCAGGACAGTCCCAGCAAGTGGTGAGACTCTCATTAACCTAGTGAAACCCTGTTTCCAAATAAAAATAAAATAGGAGGCCAGGCGTGGTGGCACACACTTGTAATCCCAGTACTTTGGGAGGCGGAGACCAGAGGATCCGGGTTCGCGGCCAGCCTCAGCTCGCTCGCTCGCTCTCTCTCTCTCTCTCTCTCTCCGTCTCTCTCTCTCTCTCTCTCTCTCTCTCTCTCTAC
>PVJS01048616.1:0-14961 GCA_004027185.1 Glis glis
AAAAATAGGGCCGGGGGTGTAGCGCAGAGGTAGAACGCCCCTGGGTTCAATCCCCGGTACCGCAAAAAAATAAATAAATAAATAAAATAAAATAAATAAAGAAAGAAAGAACAAAAAAATAGGGCTGGGGGTGTAGCTCAGAGGTAGAATGCCCCTGGGTTCAATTCCCAGTACCGCCAAAAAATAAATAAATAATAAAAAATAAAAGTAAAAATAAAAAGATGAAATTAATTATAATAATTTTTTTTGCCAGACATGGTGGCACATGCCTGTAATCCTAGTACTTGGGAAGCTGAGACAGGACAATCACAGGTTTGAGACCAGCCTCAGCAACTTAGCGAGACTCTTAGCAACCTAGCAGGACCCTGTTTCAAAACAAAAAATAAAAAGGATGACAGTATAGCTCAGAGGTAGAATGTCCTTGGGTTCAATCCCCAGTACCCCCACACATACACTAGCTAATATAACCAGACGAATATAATTTAAATTATGATCAATATAAAAATTACTGAGATGCTTTTTATTTTATTTTTCTTGCTCTTTGCACTTGATGTGTATGTTATACTTACAGCACATTTCAGTTTTGACTAGCCACATTTCAAATGCATGAGAGTGCATGTGGCTAGCTAGTTGCCAAGCTTCCCAAACTTATTTTGTTTACTACCTCCTTTTCAGAAAAAAAAAATTATTTAGTGCCCTCCTGAAAATGTACCTTCTTTAAGTGAATAAACATAAAGAATTGACAAATTTGTGTTCTTTTATGTTTCTATATTTCTTTCCAGCACCCCCCTGGGGGGGGGGCAGCATCACCTACTTTGGGAAGCCATGGCTAATGGCTGCCATATTGAGTGCCACAGATTCAGAACATATTCATTTAAATTCTCAAATAGTATGGAAGCAAATGTATTAAAATAGAATAAAGGTATTTTTAGAAAGAGTTCTTAATACTCTTTGATAACTAGAGAGAGAGGAAAATAGATTGAAATTACTTAAATGGGTCAATAGAGGAAAATATCTCATGACATCCTGCATGCTTGTTGTTGGAAAATATTGCTCACATGTTAATAATTGTAAGGGGAAGATGAGGGGAAACTACAACATAGCCCAATCTCATTCCACTTAGAACAGGCAAGTTTTCTGTCAACTGATGTGTGTGCCACTCTGATTCTTGCGGAATACAGTGACACAGGTTCCCCGGGAGCCTCAGCTCTCTGGAGGCACTAATGTAGCGCTCTGGCTACGAGTCTAAGAGCTTGAGAGATAGATTAAATCCTCCAGAGTTGAATCATTGTGGCAGAAACCACTGGAAAAGGTGGGAGAGAGTAACACTGATGGTCTGAATGTTTCGTGTCAGCAAAAAAACAAAAACCACCAGTTCTAAATCATCCACCCTCGGTGGATTCAGTATCGAGGTATTCGGGACAGGAGTCTTTTCTATGAGATTTCCTCACTTCCTGAAACTTTGCATGGAAAAATCTGTGTTTTAATTTCATTAAGTCAAGCCAGGCATGGTGACGCATTCCCAGTACTTGGGAGGCTGAGACAGGAGGATCGCAGGTTCGTGGCCAGCCTCAGCTACTTAGTGAGGCCCTCCGCAACTTAGTGAGACCCTGTTTCAAAATAAAGAATAAAAAATAGGGCTGGGGTGTAGCTCGGAGGTAGAATGCCCCTGGGTTCAATCCCCAGTACAAAAAAAAAAAATTCCCTTTGCTAATTTGATTAAGTCAGGATGGATTGTTTTTACTTAAAGATATACTTAGCTTAAAGTTTTGGGAAAAGAGCAGAGTCTGTTTATATTCATATAGTATGTGTTATTTAATCATGAATCCCAGTGTGCCTGCCCTTATGTTACCTTTAGTAGAAAAATAGAGCTGTAGAATATGGCAAGAATAGAAAAATCAATTGTCTTCATTGGTAAAACATTTGCTTTTCTTTTTTTACTTTTATCCACTTATCTGTTATTTATTTTAATGCTTTTTAAATTTAATTTTCCCCTAACATACATGAATTGTACATATTAATGGTTTTCTGTGTGGTATTTCAACACAAGCGTAGAGCGTGCACTGATTAAATCCAACACAGCCTCCCCCCACCCACCTTTTCCAACCTCCACTGATCACTCCACTACATCCAGCTCAACTGGTTTTTGGCTTTACAGATGTGAAAGAACGTGCAGCACTTGTCTGTGCCAGGCTTATTTCACTTAGCATGGTGTCCTCCAGTCCTCCAGTTCTATCCATTTTGCTGCATATGATAGGATTTCAGTCTTCTTTATAGCTGAATAAAATTACATTGCATGTCTATCCCACCTTTACTTTATTCATTCATCCATCGAGCAATAAACATAGGCTGGCATGTATCCCTTGGTATGCTGATTTCTTTTTCTTTGGATATATGCTAAGAAGTGGGATAACTGGATCATATGGTAGATCCATCTTTAGTTTTTTTGAGGAACCTCCATATTATTCTCCGTAACAGTGTACTAATTTATATTCCCACCAGTAATGTGCAAGGGTTTCTTTTTCTCCATATCCTCATCAACATTGTTATTATTGTTGTTTTTACTGTTGTTGTTGTTTGATAATAGCCATTCTAACTGGGGTAAGATTATAGCTCACAATTTTGATTGGCATTTCCCTGGTGGCTAATGATATTCAATGTTTATTATTATTATCATTATTTGTTAGCCATTTGTCTTTCTTCTTTTGAGAAGTGTCTATTTCTTTGCCCACTTTTAAAATTAGATTATTTGGGTATTTTTTAAGTTTTTTAAAAATATTTTTACTGGTGCATTGTGATTATACATCATGCTGAGGTATAGATTGGACATTTTCCAAAACGTTGCAAAGTAACATTTCAGTCCATGAAACCAAAAAGTCTTTTTAGTAAGTCCATTTTTAAAGATGGCTTGAAGAATATAGGTTTCAAGATGTGAAAAGTGAGGGAAAATTATGAATTTTAGAGTAGCAGTTCTCTGCCTAGAACTTTCTAATTGAGGGAATTTTGTTGATGTTGTTGTTATTGTTTGTTTGTTTAATGTTAACAGTTCCATTCTCCCACCCCTGTTACAAAAACCTTAGTGAGTTAATCTGAATTTCTTGCCTGTTTCCTCTTGGCTTGATTTCTAAGAGATCTCTTTTTATTTTTTGGCACCCAGGAATTAAATAGCTTTAATTACTTGGATCTGTACAGACTTGCTGACCTCTTTAACCTCACTTTGTTGGAGAAAGCAGTGGTCGATTTCTTAGTGAAACATCTCTCTGAACTTCTGAAGAGCCGCCCAGAAGATGTTCTAACGCTCCCTTATTGCCTGCTCCAGGAGGTCCTGAAGAGCGACCGCCTCACCTCCCTGAGCGAGGAGCAGATCTGGCAGGTAAGGGCGCTCTGCTCCGGCCCCCTGTTGGTGTGGAGAAGGGGTGATGTGGTTAGAAGGTAAAGGATTGGGAGACAGGAGGATCACAGGTTAGAGGTCAGCTCGTGATGTGTTCCAAAATAAAAAATAAAAGGGAGTGGGGTGTTGCTCAGAGGCAGAACCCCCATGGGTTCAATTCCCAGTACCAAAAGAAGGAGGAGGAAGAGGGGGAGGAAGGTAAAGGATTGGGGTGCAACAAGAGTTATTTTATCTGGTTTAGTCCTCAGTGGAGTTGAGGGTTTAGAACCCCTATTCCCTTGATGGGCCAGTAGTTGGAGACCAGCCCCGAGGCTCACAGACCTCAGCCCGCCTAGCTGATGCAGCTTCGCTCGGGGGTCAGCAGGTGAGAGACCTCAGACCCTCCCGGGGGCCTCCGGAAACTCTAGCCTGGCCACATCAGGAAAAGCCAAAGGACTTCCCCTCTGGAAATAAAAAATGTTTCTTAAACTGAATATGAGAAGAATGGATTGTAAGTGCTATTTATGCATATTCAAGACCAGTGGAATGGGGATGAATTCTGGGTTTTCCTATAAATAATTCAGAAATGCTTCTTTATTGCCATCGTGAGCAGCTTTGGACCTCGAATGGAATGAAGCTCCTCTCGCGCTGCAGTGCGGATCAGCGCCTCCTCAGCTCCCCTGCATTTTTGGGGGGGAGGTACCAGGGATTGAACCCAGGGGCATTCTACCTCTGAGCTACACCCCCAGCCCTATTTTTTATTCTTTATTTTGAAACAGGGTCTCACTAAGTAGCTGAGGCTGGCCGCAAACCCGGATCCTCCGGTCTCAGCCTCCCAAGTACTGGGATTATAAGCGTGCGCCACCACACCCGGCTTCCCCTGCATTTTTTGCTTCTGCCCAGGGCCTGCCTTTTTGCTGACATAACATTCTTTCCACGTGGCGCCACTACTTTGTCCAGGGGATGGGGCTGTTTTCTGCTTTGAAGCTGATTGTTCAGTTTAAATCCTCTTCTCATCCCCGGTGACTATTCTTGAATAATCCACCTGGTGTCTTTGGGAATAGTCAGCCATGTCCCCTCCTCTGACACCGTCTACCTCAGTCTGAGGCACTGGCTACTAGTTAGCCTGCCTTCAGGAGGCCAGGACCATTCAGAAAGTAGCTATGTGCAGAACACCAAGGGATATTTCAGATGTTTTATTGGAGGATGAAAGAGTAAATTCCTGATATCTTGTATTCAGCGAGGATTTTAATTCTGGCCCCAACTGAGTCATATGTAGCTGTTAATTATCCAGCTGGTCTCCATATCCTGACTCTACTGATGGGTGATTTTCAGGATGCCTTTTTTCCTTTCTTTGCATTTCTTTAATCAGCACCTTCTCTCTTCATTATTGGAAATAATAAGAGCTGCAGTGTGCTGGGTATGGTGGTACACTCCTGTAATCTCTGTACTTGGGAGGCTGAGATAGGAGGATCACAGGTTTGAGGCCAGCCTCAGCAATGTAGTGAGACCCTCAGCAACTTAGTGAGACCCTATTCCAAAATAAAAAAATAAAATAGGGCTTTGGGTGTAGCTCAGAGGTAGAACACCCCTACGTTCAATCCCCACACATGCTAAGAGGTAGAACACCCTGGGTTCGACACACACACACACACACACACACACACACACACAACCTACAGTTCCTGGGTCCCAGGCTCTTTGTGACGTTAGTGACTTCTCATCACAACAGGCCTAAAGAATGGCTGTTGCCACGCCCATCTTCCAGATGGATGACATGAGGCTGTAGTGCCTGGCTCAAAATTATAGAGCAGAGCCATCTCTTCATTATTCCACACTGTCTTGATTTAAAGAAAGAATCATAAAATTTTGCTGTTTCTTGAATATTTCTTGTAACGTTAATTTAAGCAGGGGCTGAAAGTGTTGGTAATGATGTGATTTTGGTAGGGATTTCAATATTCTGCAACTCTCCCCTGCGACATAAATCATCTGAATTTACTTTGGTCAATTCAAAGTGGGAAATAGCCAGATATTCTTCACTTCCCAAGGGGAAAAGAAAAACTTGGGATGAATTCCGCATTTAATCTCTCCTAACTGAATTGTGATCTGAGGCCAACCATCCTGGTGGCATCCATCTCTTATTGTGGTGCTGAGGAAGGCACTGTCGGGACTGACATGGAAATGTGCAGATGTCTGAGTGTCAAGAAAATTCCATACTGTCCACTTAAGAGTTATCATAATTGTCTCTCTAAAGGTTACTAATATTATACTGTAGAATTTTAAAAACTGGTTTCTGCTGCAGGCAATAGTTATTTCTTAGACCTAGTCCTCAAGAAAGAATTAAAAGACTCACATACATATTACCAATTTAGGCATTCAGCAGGCAATAAGAAACTGTTTTTTCTTTATCTTAGTAACTAAGTAATTCCCTCATACTCAACTCAATAGAGGAAAATCAAATCAGACCAGCTATATTGCCTCAAGTATAGTTAAGTTCATCATTTTTGCTGAGGTTATACTAGTAATGCAATATACCATGGAAGAATCTAATATTCAGCCCAGGGTGAAGATTGGGTATGCCAGAGGATTAGTGTCAGGGTGCTTTATAGAAGTGAAACTTGATGGACAGGCTGGAGACAGATCTACAGAATCTCATTAAATTGCTGAATTGTTCATTACGAAACGTTCTCACTGTAATAAAGTGCTCATTGACTTTGACAAATCCCCATCCCATGTCTTAAAGAAGAACCGTGAAGCCAGGGGTGTTGGGGAGGAGAAAGGAAATTGGCACAAAGTAGGACAGGTAATAGAAAAGCGGGTGGAAGGGTAGTGCTATTTGATTAATATGTGAAACCGGTAGCTTAGGTGAGCGCACAGTAAACACACGCACACATTCACCCAGGTGGCAGTTCCACCATGTACTGATAATGTAATCTGGGACAATACCTTTCTTGGTGAAAGGTCTAATTTTCATTATTTACCACACTTCACACTGTCTGGCTCTGAAGACCTGTCATAAGAACCTTCAAATTATCCTCACTGAACAAACTCTTTTTTACCTGTTCCTGCCGGTCCTTACCCAGCCCCTTTCTTTGACAGATATACTACAGGCTGCAGTAACCATTCTGTGAATCTGTGAAATGCCCCAAGCTTATGCCTTGTTATCTGAGTTTTTTCTCTTTCTTTCTTTTTTTTTTTTTTTTGCATTTGACCTTTTTGAACTTCAAGTCTCTTTCTCACAGAGAGCTTCTTGGTCCTTCCTGGATAATTTTTCCCTCCTTTCCCTAGCCAGACACTACTTGGTCTGTTGGGTCATGTCACTCTGTATTCAGAGGTTGAGAGAGAGACTTGCACCACACTCACACCTTAGATGAATAAGAATGTAGAAGTCCTCTTAAAAAAAAACTTGTCATTCTTTCAGTTCATTTCAATTCAGCTCAATAATTTGGTTTTGTGTTTCAAGTCCAGTGATTTCTTAACTTCCACATGCCAAACTAGTTATTGGTTTCAAAGAAAGAGGAGACTAAAAATGAACAAATCAAGTTGGGCGTGGGGTTTTGTACACCAGTACTTAGGAAGCTGAGACAGGAGAATCGCAGGTTGAGGCCAGTATCAGCAACTTAGCCAGGCCCTCAGCAACTTAGTGAGACCCTGTTTCAATATAAAAAATAAGAAAAGGGCTGGGGGGGGGGGTGTATCTCAGAGGTAAAATGCCCCTGGGTTCAATCCTCAGTACCAAAATAAATAAATAAATAAATAAATAAATAAATAAATAAATGGGGCTGGGGAGGTAGTACGGAGGTAGAACACCCCTGGGTTCAATCCCCAATAATGGGGGAAGGGGGCACTAATCAGCTGAGGAGAAGGGATGGGGCATGAGGTCACTCACATTAGTGACCTGGCAAATCTTCCACAGTTTTACTTTGATTTCAGGTTTTAGTTCTAACTTAGAAATTTGTTTTAATGGCATCCTGTTATATATCTTGAGTTAGATTCGACACCCAGTTTTAGACTATTGAGCCAGGCTCCTGCCATAAATGGTTGGGTGATAGGAGAAATGAAGAGATGCTTGACAAAGGGCACATGACTTTCTGTTATGAGGTGAACTAGTCCTGGGGATCTAATGTAATGGTAGTGGATCATCACATTGTATACCTTGAATATATACAATCCCAATTTGTTAATTAAATAGTTTTAATAGGTTGTAGTGTTGGGGATTGAACCTGGGGGCATACTAACTCTGAAATAGTTTTAAATAAATAAATAAGCCAAAACATGGCAACTCATCAAGTATTTAAAAAAATACTTAGAATGAAATAATTCCACACCACTCCAACACACTCTACCTGTTTGATTTTCTTAGGAAGTGCTGCTATTCTTGGTCTTCTTCTCAAGAAAGCATATTCCCTGACTCTTCAAACCTCAGATTCTCCTTCACCAGACTGAGAGGGAGATTACTACGTCCCATGGGAGTATACTTTATAGAAAAAGCCTGAATATTACATAAATTCTTAGATGAACTAAAACACAGGGAGAAGGTGTGGCTATCCATCCATTAGTGTTGGTTAAGAACCTACTAAGTGCCCTCAACCATGCTGGCATAGAGGGCAGAGGGAAGGTTTGCTAACTCCACTCTTCTCTCCCAGACTCACCCCAAAGGAGAGGGATCCTTATGATTTTAAATGACTAAAACCCAGAGCAGTGTGATCCTAGTACTTGTAGGCTGAGACAGCAGGCCTGTGAGTTCTAGGCCAGCATACATGAATTTAGCAAGTCCCTGTTTCAAAAATAAATAAATAAGTAAGTAAATAAATAAATAAATAAATGGATGGATGGAGGGATATAGCTGGGCGTGGTGGTACATGCCTGTAATCCCAGTACTTGGGAGGCAGAGAGGAGGATCTCAGGTTCAAAGACAGCCTCAGCAATTTAGTAAGGTCCTCCACAACTTAGTGAGACCCTGTTTCAAAATAAAAAATAAAACAGGGCTGGGAGTATAGCTCAGGGGTAAAATGCCCCTGGGTTCAAATCCCACTACCACAAAAAAGGGGATGGGGTGTAGCTCAGAGGTAGAACACCCCTGGGTTCAATCCCCAGTACCACACACACACGCGCACACACACACACACACACACACACACACACCCTGACTAATACAACTATCTGAATTTTTAGTTCATCTCTGAAATAGCAGAAACAAAAAGGATATTTTAGAGTGGATAAAGATAGTTTGTGGAAATAAAAGTGAATATTTCCTGAGCACCTATTATGTGCTAGGCATAGTACTGGAAATTAGAATCCTAGAAAGCTTTGCAAAAATGTCCAATATTGTATTTATTTTACTTTCATCCCTGAATATGGAGAAGTTTTATTTTCCTTTAATTGTTAATTTACTATTTCCTACTTTTAGCGAGGAAGACTTATTATTTTGTAAGGACAGTACTTTTCTTCCTTGATTAACCTTGGGATCTTATCAATGCTTTTCTCTTTATTAACCTTGGGCTTAAAGGTACCTCTTATATTTTGAACCTAACTTTGCCTAGATTTATGTGGAAAATAAGACCAAACAATTCATTGGTCACATGAATGATGTCAAACTAGGTCAGACTTTAGCAGAGAGTCTTCTTTATCCTACTTATATCCTATTTAGTGTGGCAAAGAGGGATCATGTAATCTGTTTGGGGTCAGGAAGGGTAACCCTGTTTACATTTGTCTTCAATTATACAATTCCAGAGGTAGAAGTTGTGCCCATAGAAGTTGCATTTTACACTGCTGTATTATTCTCTTGCACTCCATAAATATTGAATAAAAACAATAATGTAGAATTTTCATATTACAATGTATTGAATTGGTAATACAATGTCTTGCTATTCTACACAAAGCTATATTTATTCTAGGAAAAGTGGTATACAGAATGAGTTTGGCCTTTTAAAGCCTTCACTTTTCCTTATATTTTTGTTGAAAATTTGCTTCCACAAATTATACTGTTAATAACATGTTCCCTTTATATTTCTAGAGACATAAGTCACATATTGTTTAGAGCGATCAACAATCTCAAATGTAGTGGTTTTTCACAAGATCCTCCTGGGCTTTTATCTGTACCACAAAATCACCCGCATAACAGTTTGATTTAATTATTTCCTCAAAAGGAATCCCAGAAGGTGAACCCAAACAAAAAGCCAATGTCCTTTTATAGTTGGAGAGTAGAAGATACTAGCAATGTACTCAGCTTTCATCTTTTATCTCTTAGATGATAAATTGACCCAAATGCTGCCCTGGGAGAAGTAAGGACTTCACATAGTGCTATGTGCCAAACAATACTATCATAATACTTAATACCATATCACATTTTGAGAATGCTTCTGCATTTATTATTGCGTTTTTCTCCAGTGATACACATAGCTGAGATAACAAAGCTAGACGTGAGCAAGGCTAGAATGAAGTCTTGGGCTAATCCACTTTGGTCCACCATTTCTAACTTCACTTGAGTAGTGGACACAAAGATGCATCAAATTCACCCTGGGGCTTTAAAAGAAACTAAGAAGTGCTTTCTTGGCCTTTCTGCTTCCCCGGGGTGGTGCCCACAGATTGAGAGCCTGAGGCCACTGCCTGCCTCCATGTCTGTCATCTTGCTAATTCTAATTCTGCGGTCCATGGTTAGGCCTTATTCATTCTTTCATTCCTTCCGAATAGTTACTGAGTACCAACTCTGCTCCACCGTGTCTTACTGAGCCTGCTATGGCATGGGCGCCGGGCGGTCAGTAACTGAAAGGACCAAAGGCCCTGCTTCCATCCATCTGGCAGAGTCTGATGTGGACCTTTGTGTCTGCTCCTTCCCACCATGCCTGATTCCCTCCCAGTGAGGACTGGCTTATGCCAAACAGTGTAATGACATCTTTGCTAATTTGGGGCATGTTGAAATGATACGGGTAAATGTAAAATGAAATTATTTCATTTGGATGTTTCTACACCACCCGTGTCCCCTGGGCCTTTTCTTCAGTGCCTTATTCATGGCTAACCCTCGTTCATGTACATACTCTCTAACCAGCTGCAAACCTTTGCCAATCCATGTGGTCCAGTCCGAGTCAAAGACACTAGACTGTGGATGATTAATTAATCAAAAAGTTCTGTGAATCCAGGCATGAGGGTGCACACCTTTGATCCCAGTAGTTGGCAGGCTGAGATAGGAAGAACACAGGTTCGAAGCCAGTCTAAGCAATTTAGTAAGAACCTCAGTAACTTAGTGAGACCCTGTTTCAAAACAAAAAATAAAATAGGGCCAGGGGTGTGGCTCAGAGGTAGTACCACCACCCCCACTCTGGTTTCAATACCCAGTTACACACACACACGCACACACATACACACAGAGTTCTGTGAATGGTGTCCACAAGTTTTGATACATGAACCTTTGTAACTAGCAATGGAACAAAATATTGTGACCTGAGAACTCTTATCCCTAAATGAAATTGTCACCTTTTACCATATTCCTACCCTTCCTCAATCCTGTTTCATACAGGCATTATGGTATTGTTACTATATCTTTTCCAGATAGGCACTTTCAGGGGATCTTCATGATACCCCCTCTCTCTCTCTTTCTCTGTCTCTCTCTTTCTGGCTTTACTTACTATTCCTTCAACTAATCAAATTTATACCGCTTGACAATTTTCTTCCGGAAACTCCTTCCAGTTCCTCCCAGCCGCATTCAGTCTTTTCTACAAATGTGATGGGGGTAACTCTATTCTCTTCTTCTAAGATGTTAGTGGACAGAATAAGCAGTGTCTGCCTTGCCTCCCAAATCATGCTGCCCAGAGGATGTTTTCTCTTCTAAGGGCCCCAGCTGGACAGTGAGGAACGCTGCCAGTTCAGGCCTTGACACTGGAAGCTGCCACAGTGTATATCTAGGCATTCTTCCTGATCTACATGCAGCTAATTCCTCGGTGAGGATTCATCCCGAGCGGCTTGACTACTGGCTTTGCTGCTGTTTGTCTGGGCTGGATGCCTTTGTGAGACACATGACACATGTGTTTCAGAGGGACTTTGCTCCGGCTAATCCTCAGCAGTGAGCTGTGCGTTGTCAAGTAGCTGTGAGGGGCAGTGATTATCAGAAATTACAGGAGACCCAACTTGTATTCAGGTGCTGCTGTTCCTGTGAGTTAATAGTTTCTTTTTCTTTTTAAAGAATGAGCACAACAGAACAAGGTGATTTATGAGATATGACATATTTATGTTCTCTGCTTCTAATTTTCATTGTGATTCATGTTGTTTCCAGACTGATATTTTTGTTGTCGCTGCTGTGAGAAGGAGAAGGATGACTGGAGAATATTACTTATGCATTGGTGGCCTGCAGTAATATTGCTGCTACCTGGGTTATCAGGGATTTAAAAATAAAACCCAACCATAAGCTATATATGAGGTGGATACCCTGAGGCTAGGCACAGAAGTCCATCAATAATACCAACAATAATAATTCTTTGCAAGCCTAGAGAGCTTCATATTTTAAAGCATTTTTACACCTATTTCATTTGGGTCTCTCATCAGCCTTGTTAAGGTTGATGGGGCGAGTTTTATCCAAATTTTAACTAGTGAGAAAACCATAGCTTGAAGAAGTTTGGCAATTGACTCTGTTCACACTGTACATTTTAGTGGAGGTCTCACTGTGTTCTCCTGAAATACACCAAACCTCTAAAGAAATAGAACCTCATAGTATCTTTTACATCTTCTATGTCAGAGGTTTTTATAAGTTAACCTTTAATACGTGAGCCAATAGTAGAAATTCCCTCATAAATTACCAGTTTTTATTTTCAGCTGCTTTCAACTTTGTGGGAAACTGCAAAAATAGCTCCAGTAAAAGTAGTACAGAAAAGTGTTGCTGAGGGTCTTTTGTGATCACAACCCAGAAGATTGGGGCTCCAGATGGGTTGATGAAGAAGAATGGATGGAGAGAATCCTGGCAGAAGGAGGGAACCACCATTCATTCCTTCAGAGTACAGGTAGTGAAGTATAAAACAGGAAAGGAAGACTGATAAAGGAGAATCGCTTTTAAATCCTATCAAGAGATTTAAATCAGTGTAAGAGAGAACCGGGAGGGCCATTATTTCTGCTGCAGTGATACAGACTGTGTGGGAGAATGTCTGCAGGCTGCTATCCCTATCTGGAGCTAGAAACTGAATGGGAGGAAGGGAAATGATTAATCATTGCATCTTCACTTTATGCCCAATATATTGAAAACTTAGAAATTTATGCAGCTGAAATTGACAGTTGGATGATGGCTTAGATACGGGGTTTAAGAGAAAAGGAGAGAAATATTAATTTATTGACACTGATAAATGTTAGTCTTTTTCCAATACAAATTAACTCGTGAGCCCATGCCCTGCCATATCGGGCCCATGGAGTGGGCATGGAGTTCATGCTAGGAGGCTGGGTCAGACCATGGAGGTTTTCTGCTCCAGGCATTCTGAGGGAGAAGATCTAAACTTCTCTGTGGAGTGGCCCAGAGGCTCTCAAATTATTCACATTCAAAAACTATGTCTAGGGAAGACTCAACATTTATTGTTGAATACGATATTCTTACAAACTGCTTCTCTAACCCTGCCTCCAAGACTTTCACTACAAGTAAAAATAAGGAACATCTGGACTCAACATACCTGGAAAAGCAGCTGTTCTAAGATAATAATTGGGGCAGCACTCATAGATAAGAATGATTCTCAGCCTTCTGCTGTGCATTCTCTACGGTTGTGTTCTCCTCCCTCATCGGATCGCTTCCTTTGTCTTATGTTGGGTGGCACACGGAAGGACTGAGAGCTGATTCTGACATTTTGGTAGAGAAAGCATAACCAAGAAGATAAATCCTTTTAGAAAAAAAAATCTGCATGAGGTATATATCCAAACTTATAAAACTCAAATCACTGTGCAAAGCACTAAAGGGAGGGAACAGGAAGGGAAGGGGGTGGGATTTGAGGGAGGACTAAATGGGCAATGTGTGCATGTATGATTCTTCTAACCTGACACCTATCAAATGCATAATTACAATGCACCAGTAAATGGATATAAATAAAAAAATAAAAATAAAAAAACTAAAAAAATAATATTACTATGAATCTCACTATGATATACAATTACAATGAACCAATAAAATATTTAAAATTTAAAAAAATCTGCCAGGCATGTTGGCACATGCTTGTAATCCCAGTACTTGGGAGGCCGAGACAGGAGGATCTCAGGTTCATGGCCAGCCTCTGCTACTTAGTGAGGCCTCTGCAACTTAGTGAGACCCTGTTTCAAAAATAAAGAATAAAAATAGGGCTGGGGGTGTAGCTTGGAGGTAGAATGTCTCTGGGTTCAATCCCCAGTACTGCAAAAAAAAAAAAAATCTTGATATGTTCTCAAGGTAGATATCAAAGATTTCTAACATTGTTCCCCTCGGTTTATAGAGAGTATTACAGGTCAGCATTGGCAAGTGACACATACACTACTTGTGCTTTAAAGATGGAAGCTAAAAAGAGCCCTGAATGTACACACCTTCTTTGTGTGTGCTCATGTTGATGAGAAATGCCCACACTCTATCTCTTCTGGCCACACAAGGAAATCAGGTAATTAAAGGAGTGATGGATGGTGTGCTAAAGTTTAAACGTTTTAGGAAGACCTATCTTATTAACACTTTAAAACAAGTGAACATAATATCATTAATTTTGATTAATTCATTTGCTCTTAATATAGCTTTTAATTTGTAATTCTATGTGAATTACAATGTAATTTGGCATTAATTATACTAAATTGACTTTAAGCCAGCCAATCACAATGGGAAATTACTCACAGCTGAACGTAAAACTGAAACTCCTTCCAGAACGGACGATGCTCAGTGAAGAGGCAAATACACTTAGGCACCCCTCGCTTTGGCTGTGAGATTGACATTGGATCTGAGGACTGTAAAGGATTCCTTATTCTGCCCACTGCTGGGACTATATACTCTTTATAAATCCCATATATATCCAATATAAATCCAATAAATGGTAAATAAAGCCCCATATAAATCCAATAAAGGGTAAATAAAATAAACAAAGGGATTGATTCATCAGCGTTGCCAGGTCCCCTGAAGAATACATTTGCTCTTCTCGTCTCATAAGATGTAGGCAGTGGAGAGGAGCCGTGTAGTGCTTTAGAATGATTAATTCCACACCCCTAGGATTCTGGGTGTTAGAACAGGGCCTTATCCAAATTGGCCTGCCTTTCATCTTTATGCTTTGTGAACCAGCCAGGAAATCCTGTTTTAAATCTTATGAGAAGTCAGTATCCTGAAACCACCCCTATTTGACCCATACACAAACCGCCTTCTGGGCAGAAGGAAGCCATGCCTTAAAAAGCCAACCTCGCCGGGCGTGGTGGCGCACGCTTGTAATCCCAGTACTTTGGGAGGCGGAGACCGGAGGATCCGAGTTCGCGGCCAACCTCATCGCGCATGCGCGGGCGCGCGTGATTTATCTCTCCTCTCTCCTCTCTCTCTCTCTCCCTCTCTCTCTCTCTCTCTCTCTCTCCCCCTGCCCCTCTCTCTCTCTCTCCCTGGTGAGGCCCTCTGCAACTTCGTGAGACCCGGT
>PVJS01048617.1:0-14987 GCA_004027185.1 Glis glis
ACACACACACACACACACACACACACACACACACACACACACGCAAGAGTCAGTGCTCTGTCTCTTAAAACTGCAATAACCACATAGTAAGTCAGTAACTGTTCATCGGGTTAAAAAAACACATTTAAGCTGTATAAATTGGGACAAAATTTAAAACAAAAATTTTTTATGCAATAAATTATTTCGTTCCATGGAATGCAAATCAATGGCTGGAGTTCTAGATTCTGCTTAGTTGCTGTGCTACCTGGTAGGACAGTTCAGTGGAGTCACCAATCTGAGTTCTTGCCACCTACCTAGACTCCGAGGGAGGCTTTGCAGTTTGCTAGCTATGTGGTTTGGGCAAATCCCAGTGCACCTGGCTCCTGATATGAAAACAATTGGGATAGTAATAGTTCTCTTATAAAGTCCCTGAGTTGTCAAAATGAGAAAAGTAGTACTCAGAAATGTACCACAAAACTTAGATGCAATTTTCATTATTACCATCATGGATTAATCATTTTTTTGATTAATCATTTTGAATTTCAGTTTTATTCCTTTGTAAATTTAGATAGAAATAGCGATCATCCTTTATAGAGTTTTTTTTTTTTTTTTTTGCGGTACTGGGGATTGAATGCAGGGGCGTTCTACCTCCGCGCTACGCCCCCGGCCCTATTTTTTAATGCTTTATTTTTTAAACCGGGTCTCACGAAGTTGCGGAGGGCCTCACTAAGTAGAGAGAGAGAGAGAGAGAGAGAGAGAGAGAGAGAGAGCTGAGGCTGGCCACGAACCTGGATCCTCCGGTTTCCGCCTCCCAAAGTACTGGGATTACAAGCGTGTGCCACCACGCCCGGCCCCATAGAGTTTTTATGAAAATCTATTTAAATAAGCACTGCATATAAAACACAGTAAGTTGCAAAATATTACGAGATAACTTTTTCTTATCTCATGGAAAAAGCTATGAGGGAGAATTTTGGGGTCAATTCTGGGCTCCATTTCCAACTGCCTCATTTCCTATCTGTGAAGCTCTCCAGTTTGAAGGCAATCCCTTAGCCTCTTTTCTGAAAACAGAGGTGATCATGTTCTCTATTTCACAGGGATATATTGAGGACACAATTAAATAATGTGTGTAAAGCTCTTAGCACAGTGCCTGATACATAGTAAGTATTCAATAAATGTTACTTTTCCTTTTCTTCATCATTATCCTCATCTCATAAGAGTATTAAAAGGCTTAGAAATTAGAAACTTTCAAAATGATTCCAGTGCTCCACAAATAGCAGATAATTAGTGGCATATTAAAAACAACAACAGCAGAAACCACACAAGCAAGACAAAACATTGGTATTGGTCTAATAATAGTTTCTTACCTCCATTCTATTAACAGGAAAGGAAGTTCCCGTTGGAAAGCAAATTAAAAAGGGAGGGAAAAGAGACAGTTAGTGCATTTTCACCTTATGATTTTAGAAGAGAGAGTTTGATACCCCTAAGCTCTGAGATTCTGTAAAGTTCTCTGCTTTTTCTAGGAGGTCAGATACTGAGGTGAACAGGGAGATTTGGGGGAGATTAAGAAAATACTGTCTCCAGGACCTGCATTCTTTTCCAGTGGAGCCACCCATGGGCATCTTCAGCCAAGGCGCTACCATGGCTCAGAATATCCCTCCATTAGTCACCAGGCCACTGGGGGACTTGGCCTTAAGAAGCCAAGATGGGACAGTTAAGGGAGAAGACACAGGAGGGTGTGGGTGGAGGAGAGGTGAGGAAACTGTTACCCCCCTAGACCAGGCTGGCATCATGGGTGTGCGACCTGGGCTGTCAGTCACACGGGGTCCCATGCTCAGAGGGGCCCAGTGCTAAGTTTTACCCGCTGTTGTCACTGACTTGAAATAGTATTTTTGAACATTTTCATGCTGCAGCGAACCCTGTAACTTATGGAGCCAGTCATGCCCACAGAGGTAAAGCTCAGGACTCCAAGGAGACTGCGCCTCTCTTCGGTGAGCCACGCAACTCCAGCGGGAAGGGCCCAGCTCAGGCTCTCCCGCGGCAGGAGAGCCCTCAGAAGGGTGTAGGATGTCCAGCATTTCTGAATTATTCTATCTTTTATTAATATAGGTAATTTAAAACTTCACACTCTACCAATTGCATTCTGGTCTCCTTCCTCCGTGTCTTCCCAGCTATTAAAGTAAAAGGTGAAACGTGCTTGTCTAGAACCAGTTTGCTGTGTTTAGAGTTTCTCCAAATGTTGAGGTCTAACTCCTTTGGCACACTTCAGATCCATGGGGTGCTCTTCTTCCTTTGGCATTTTTAAAGCTTCTAAAATGAATTCCGTGGAGGAGCCCTTGAAATACGACGTTTGTATTTCCGATCCTTTCCTTTGCATTTGCAGGGGTCTGCAATGGTACGGTTTCCATCATCTTGACTGTGTGATTTTTTTTTTTGAGTCTTTATGGACTCAAAAAAACAACCAAAAGTTATTTTCTTACAAAAATATAAAGAAAATTGGCAAACTGGCTAAAGAGCCCTGAATGTGTTGAAAATTAAAGAGAACAAGACACTCATAATGATATACAATAATCTCACCATCATAATGAGTAATAGAGTAAGCACTGGTAATACAAAAATAGGTCAGAAATACTCAGATTATCTGGAAAATGTTACACGTTTAATTTTGAATTTTTAAATACCAGTAATCATCAGGATAACAAATTAGGCAAACTGAGTTTAGGTAAATCGGTTTTAGGTGAACAGATTTGGTGTGAATTAGTCTATTATACATGGATGGCATTCATCCCATCAAAATACTGGTATATTCATTCCAACCATTCACAGCATGGATCCCTTTCTATTTGAAAAAACATTTTTTATACTGGGGGTTGAACTCTGGAGCATTCTACCTCTAAGCTACACCCCTAGCCTTATTTTATTTTTATTTTGAAACAGGGTCTCAATAGATTTCTGAGAGTCTCGCTAAGTTGCCAAGGCTGGCCTAGAACTTGAGATCCTCCTGTCTCAGCCTCCCAAGTACTGGGATTACAAGCATGTGCCACCATGCCCAATGTATCTGAATTTTTTTAACCAGCTGTTGGCATGCTCCTAATATAAATGATTATAGGAAATCTGCAAACACATATATAAACACACACAACCTGACATTTTCCCTTGGAATCTCCAGAAGGGCACGATCACCCTGCCTGTGTTCCATTAAGTAGGCCCTGTACCCAGGCAAATAACTTTGGTTCTCAGCCTTCAGATGGAAGTGGGAGGGCATCCCAGTAAAAATAGGAGGCAAAGAGATGAATTATTTCTCTAGACCTTCTCATTGTTGAGTGATTTTGCATATATAATCACACAATGTCTAATGGAGCTCTTTTCAACTAAGAATTAGAGACTAGCACCCAAAGCCAAGGAAAGGGTTTTGTTTTTAAATAATATTACTCTATAATATTACCACAACCATTAGGGCATGAGGCAGAGGGAGTGTCCAGCAGGGGAGCCCCCACCACTTAGCAGGCACGTGTGAGCTTCCTGTGAGTCCAGGGACACTATGGGAGGTTTCTAGGTTACCAAGAGGACCAGGCACCAGTCAAAAGAACCCCAGTAAGTAAGAAACCACAGACTGCCTGACAGATTGAGATCGAGGGCTGGGGATTATGCGGACTCTCCCATGTCAGGGTACTGTGTGTACTGTGTGACACAGAGACCTCTGAAGGCCTCTCTGAAGGACTCATGTGTCGCAGGAGAGATTGAGCAGTCAGATGCTTGCAACACCAAGACTTTGGTAACCCATCGAGGCACTAAAGCATGGCTACTACACCTGCTGGGTTTACTACTGGCTCTGCCATTGATTAGCTATGTGCACTTGGGGACCTCTCTGAGCTTCCGTTTCCTCATCTGTAAAATGGGGATAACAAAGGTACCCATCTCATCGAGTTGTGGGATTAAGTAAATTCTTATGTATAATAGCCCTGGCACTGGGAATGTCCTTTGTTCTTGTCAGTGTTATTATTATTAGTCTGAGAAGCAGCAACAATCAACAAAGGACTAGAACATCTCCTATTCAGGAAGAGACATTTGTCCCTCCTCCCTATTCATCCTCTTCTCTTTCACATGCCACAGGCAATAGGAAGAGGGAGGATAGCATGCGCAACAGCAGCGGACCACATTTCATTTACTTTCAAATTCCCGAATGAAAGACTGGCTTTCAGTGGGCAGAGCGAAGAATGTGAAGTTTAAATCAGATGAGAGAGCAGAGTCTTAAACAAGATTAGATTGTGGTTTTTAACCTCTAAACACTACCTGGAAATTATGGAATCTGCTTAAAAGTTTGTAATGGATTTGATCCCCAGAGGGTCAAGAAGATTCTAGAAAGTATAATCCCTCAATCCCCAATGACTGGAGAAAGATAATAGCATTTTCTTTGTGTACTTCCAAGTTGAAATTGTTTAATACGTGGATTACCCATGTCATTTTGGATATTTGTTACCGCTCTGATTTCTATTGAATTTATGAATTGAAGTTGTTCTGTAATCCACTGTGGACTTTAAAACCCTCACTTTTAACACAGATCATGGTTTTAGCCAATAATAAGCTCCAAAATTTAGTCCCTCCCCATGTGGGTTACTTATGCTTAGCGACAGAAGCCCACATTCTTCTAGCTGTGGGGAAAGCTGGATCCCATGGTGATACTTCCCCAGCTACACTCAGAAATCAGGAACAGTCTCCAGAGTGACTATAAAGGAAATGTCAAGATGTGTCCAAGATCCTTGCGATTCCAACCACTGATGGAGTCACTGGACAATAGCCAAATCAATATCATAGATTTAATACCTATTTCTACCCTGAAAAAAAAATTGAGTAGGTTTCCTCTCTTGTTGAAAGAGGCAGTCTGAGTTATAGGGCTATGATTGTGACTATCTAATGTTATCCATACATTTTAAATTAGAGTTCAATTTCAAATTTTACTGAACTGGGGGAGAGGCCTGCAGGGGTCCCTTAACGAATAAAAATGACCAAAGGATATGAAAAAAGATGTCATTGTGGAATCCCAGGGAAAGTGGCACCTACGTGCCCCAAATTTCATGGAAATTCTCTCACTGTGCAGATAGAACAGATGGAAGGGAGCATTAGAAGGTTCTGGAGAAATGGTATAAATTTGGAGAAGTAAAGGAAGATTCTAATAGCAGCTGAGCAAGTAGACATATTGAAATATGGGAGAGCTAAGGTTGTGTATATGAAAACGCCCTCATTTTAAGATGAGAAAGAAAGATTCAAGAGCATGAAGATGAACCAGTGCCAAAGAGAATCCAGCCATGGTACCCGGGAGGAGATAAGACGCTTAGGTAGACTTCTAAGCTTAGATAAGTAAGTAAAAATATGCAGCTAATTTAAGGGTCATTGGTAGTTTCTAGACTCTAAAGATAATCAGGGGATGCCCTCATTCATTGGGCTTCCAATGTGCTTCTCACAGAACTTTGTCTAATCACATTTTCTCCTCCCTTCCTTCCTTCCTTCCTTCCTTCCTTCCTTCCCTTTCCTTCTCCTTCCTTCCTTCCTTCCTTCCTTGCTTCCCTTTCCTTCTCCTTCCTTCCCTTTCCTTCTCATTCCTCCCTCCCTCCCTTCCTCCCTCCCTCCCTTCCTTCCCTTTCCTTCTCCTTCCTTCCCTTTCCTTCTCCTTCCTCCCTCCCTCCCTTCCTCCCTCCCTCCCTTCTTTCCATTTCCTTCTCCTTCCTTCCTTCCTTCCTCCCTCCCTCCCTCCCTCCCTCCCTTCCTTCCTTCCTTCCCTTTCCTTCTTCCTTCCTCCCTTCCTTCCTTCCTTCCTTCCTTCCTTCCTTCCTTCCTTCCTTCTTTCTTTTTGAGGTGGTAGGTGGCTAAGGGACAGGAAAGAACCTTGCAATTACAAACAAATGATTTCATCTCAAAACTAGATTTTTTTAATTCCCAAAGTCTCCAACAATCACCGATATTTGTAATATCATTAAAATTATATGGAAAAGTCAGCAAAACTTTAGCTATCTTCTGAAACATGTATGTACTCTAATCCAAGACAGCCGCGTGATTGTAAAAGAATTCTCCCCTTCTATGCTCAACTGCAGAACATCTGGTAGTGATTTAGTGTGGCTACTGTTACTCATTTATTCTCTCCCCTTTTATTAAAAACAAAAGCAAAACACTTTTAATCAGTTTCAAACCAGATAAGGCCACCATGAAATGCCAGGGCATGGTGTCAGTTTTGTTGATAAGAACACTCTTTACCTATGGTGGTCCAAGTACCAAAAGGTAAGGGGACTCTGTGCTCCATCTGTGTCGCTACATGCCTAAAACTCATCTCCAGCATTGGGGGGGAATGGGATGTGACCGTCAGACATGGGAAAGAGCGAGTAACATGGTAGTACCTTTGATAGTTTCTATCAATTGTGCAAAAGAAGTCAAAGTTCTATTTTTTCTGTGATGGTATAAAAAATCAACTCTTAAAATATGGACAACAAAACTAAGCGGTAGATTTTAGGGTGGGAGACTCCATACTATCTCATCAGACTTCTGATGATGCTATATGAGTTTCAGATTTAGAAACCCAGACCCTGTGATCAGATCAGTCCGAAGAAGGGGAACCGCAGACAGTGGAGATGGTGGTGGAGTGGGGAATGGCTAACAGTAAAGATGTGACTATGGACTCACCTCTGTACCCCGAGAATGGATAAGCACACACAGAACTCTGGACCTCACTATCTGATAAAGGACCTATTCGTGCCATTGCAAATGGAAAATGCAAGCGTGTATGCTCCTCTTCTGAATCCCCGTGTCTATTTTGATGGCCTCTCGCTGTTCCAGGACAATGAGCATTACAGGGACCACCGGCTGTCCTGCTGGTCTCTGCCACTGGGCTGAGAGTTCTGATGACAGGGAGAAGGCATCTTGCCAAATACCCGGCATCCTGGGGAGTTTAAATCGCAAATTGAGCCTATTGAGGTTGTGACTGGAGGGAAATGCAACTTCCTGGTTCGTAGGCAGAGCACAAAAATCTCTTCTGACTCCTTTTGATGACTAACAACAAATGTAAATGACTCAGAAAGAATTATATCACGTTTCTCAAACAATGCATAGAGATTTGAGCGGACCCATGGAAGGGAAAATAAAGGCTAATCTTTATTTTCTGTTGTCCTTCAAACCCTAGAAATATCATTAGACAGAATCCTGAGCACTAGACCAGCTCTTTTGCTTCCAGATGTCTTGCTGGGCTGAGTAAATAAACAGAGGGAGTCAAGGTTTCCAAGTGAAACCCAGGACTGTGGCCCGGGAGGCTGTGGACTGCAGAACACGAGGGGCAGGATGGGGATGGCTGCACTGAGAGACAGCAGAGCCCAGGGTAAGAGGCATCGCCAGAATGGTGAGAGGAGGCACCATGTCTGATCGAAGCGCTGGACCTCAGGCCAGCCCCAGTGGAGGGTGGGCCCGAGGGCAGACATGGAGAAAGCAGATATCCCACCAGACTTGGGGAGATCCGGGGAGCATAAGGCCATGGTCGTTTGAGATGCCCCTGAACTAAGGTGACTTCAAGGGTCCCTTTTTCACCAGAGTGGCCTCGTGTCCCTGCAATATTGGTTTCAGGAACACCCAAGGGCTGGCAGGTAGCTTTCTCTGTGGTTCCAGAGGGACTGTCATGAGGCATCTAGCAGGTCTAACTGACAACAGATCAAAGAGAAGAAGAGAAAATGGCAGGTGTCTCATGTAGTTGAGTTCTTACTTAATTGCATTCAAGATACGCTCCTTAGATCTGCCTGGAGAAATTCTGGAAAAAGTGAAGGTGTGTCAGATCCCCTAATAGAGATACTCAACCAGAAAAAACAGATGAAGGGTTGAGCAAAAGAGTTTTGGAGCTCTTTATTAATCGGCAGAGAATGACACTAGATATGTAGCAATTTTCCCACTCATAGACATGCTTCTGATGTATACTCACTCTAGACTTTCTGAATCTTTTTTCTTGTCCAGTTTTTTTCTTAACCAAACTCTCATTTCTTTGTTTGATCCCCAACATTGTGCAATACTATGATTCTGTATATGGACAGATGTGTTGCTCATGAAGTTGAGAAGAGGGCAAGGTCCCAGGTCCCAGCTACAGGTTAATCCCATACTTTATGCTGTGTGCTCTACCCAAGTTCCTTGATCACCCTTTAGCAGCTCCTATAAATATACCCCTGTCCAGGATGGTTTCAAGTCTCACTTCCAGGGACCCTAGTTGTACCCCTGCTCTAAAACTGACCTCCATGCCCCATGGTTGCCAGGCCCAATGACTTGTCCAGTCATTGCTGCTTCCAGTCTACGTGGCCATTGCCCCTACTGAGGTGACTGCCCTTCATCTGCATTCAACTCCGCCACCACCGAGGTTTGCAAGCCCTCCTCCTCTGCTACATGCCAGTCCATGCCTTGCTCCCACTATCCCTTCCCCACAGGCGAATTCCACTGTTATTTTCTGTGGGCTACTGTGGCTGACCACCCCCTCCTTCACCCTGGAGCACTGCCTTCCTATGCTGTCTGTTTCATAGCTTGAGGCTCTTTCTACCACCAGAAGATACCATTATGTTTTTGGGATTGCAGATTTCTCTGTTGGTATATTGCATTTATTAATGGAGCTGGAATAGTTTCTCACTTGGGCTGGCACAGGGTGGAAAGATGATGTTGCTGTATATAGCAGTATGGTGGACATCATCTCTTTAGTCTTGTCAGTGTCTTAAAGATCATGCCCGTAGGATGAACATGCCTCTGAGTGGAGTACATACATCTGTTTTATTTGGTTATCCTCCTTATCTGTCAGAACACTGCCTCCACAACCATCTTTATACTTATGATGAGTAGCTCTGAAGGGATAATTCCTGTCTGGCCTTTCCATCTTTATTAATGGAGCTGGAATAGGTTCTCACTTGGGTTGGGATAGGGGTGGAAAGATGATGTTGCTGTGTATAGCAGGATGGTGAAGAGCATCATTATGATTTCCAGCTTGGTACATTTTGGGAAGGAGGATGACAGGGCATTTTTTTGGGAAGGAGGAAGGTAGGGAGATGAAGAATTTGGATACACATTTTGTAGATTCTCTTTCTGGATCTAAATCTTAGAATGGAGGTGTATTGATTAATTAAGGAAAAGACTAAAGGAAGAGAGATTTTTTTTAAACTTCTTATTTGGAATACTAGAAGGAAAACACCTTACAGGGATCCCATACCCTGACTTGGGATGACAACATTAGTGTAAGCAGAATAGCATGGCATGGTTGGGTAAATAGGCAGACCTAACTGAGCATGTCTGGCTCTGTGGTTTTGTGCACCTTGAGAGGGATCCAGAAGTTGCTTCAGGCCCTATGAGGGATTGAAGGGAGCTGAGCTGGGATCCAGCAGGCCCACTTTAGGACCTCAGTGGGGACAGACGGGATGACCTTGCTGCAGAGGGTTGAAAAGCAGACTCTAGACAGGGGCTCGGTAAAGGACTTGGCTGAGATGCAGAGGGCTGTGTAGCTCCAGAAGGTGCCTGAAGGGGCCGAGTCAGCCAGGGAGGTCCTCTGGGTCCCCACCAACCAAGAGATGAAATCACAAGCTCCCCAGCTGCTGACTTCACTAGAGACTAGGGGGCCCAGAGGAGACCACAGCAGAAATGTAAGTCCCCTTCTCCCCTGCCATGTAGGGGAAGACACGAAGGAGGAAGGGGAGGGAGAGGCGCAAGCCAGGGATTGTTTTTCAGTGACTGACAAGTTACTGGAAATGAGACTCTCTTAAGATTGGTGACACTAATTTTTCCCTTCTGCTCAGTGGAGGTCTGTGTTAAACTGAATCAGAGCAGTTTATTTGCTTTGATTTGAGTGCATATGTAAATGTGCTCTCTCTCTCTCCATATAGTGAATACGTGTGTGCATATATACAGATTATATATGTGTGTTTTATAGATTATATGTAGACTGATTATATAGATATATTAATTTAGCAGGTCTTGATCAAATGCCAAAAAGAACGAAGATAGTGAGACTAGAACAATTGCAGGTAATTCGAAGGCATCAGAAATTTTGAGAAGCCGGGTGTGGTGGCGCATGCCTATAATCCCAGTACTTGGGAGGTGGAGACCGGAGGATCCGGGTTCGCGGCCAGCCTCAGCGCTCTCTTTCTCTCTCTCTCTCTCTCTCTCCCTGTCTCTCTCTCTCTCTACTTAGTGAGGCCCTCCACAACTTCGTGAGACCTGGTTTCAAAATAAAGTATAAAAAATAGGGCTGGGGTGTAGCGCAGAGGTAGAACGCCCCTGGGTTCAATCCCCGGTACCGCAAAAAAAAAAAAAAAAAGAAATTTTGAGAATTGTATTACCTTGTAGGCATTCTCATGTTCTTATGTTTTGTTGCATTTTTATATTATTATTTATCCTACACACCTTCCTCAAAATCTCAGACACATCTTGATTCATTCTTCTACCCCATTGCCACATTTAAGCAGTTGCGAATCTTACTTTTCTCCTAGTAGGTCCCAGGCTTCGTTCCTCTTCTCAGTACCAACCATTGCTGTTGTACAGGCCTTTGTGACTTTTCTAGATCCCGGAAGAGTCTCCTAGCTGCTTGCCACGCCTCCTAATCCCTTGACACCCTCTCACCTGTTAATTTGCTAAAGGATATATATGACCGCAGCATTTAGCTCTTCTAAAATAATGACCTGGTTTCCCACTGATGGAAGGATGCATTCAACCTACCGAGGCTCTTCATAAGCTAGCCAGAGCCCACATTTTAAACCTTCCTCCTTTCCACCCAATTTCAGACTCTATCATGCTCTAGCCAACTGACTTGCTTTCTGAACATACTTTGGCCCACTTATCTCATACCTACATCTTCTGTTCAAATAGTACCACTCTCCCAAGGACTCCCTTAATCTCTGCCTCTCATTCTCTGCAGCTATGCTTTGTGTTTCTGCAATAGAACACGGCCTGTGCCATAACAAACCAGGCTGACTAACTTCCCTCCTAGACTGATAGTCCCTGGAAAGCAAGTCTCATTTGTTAGTTAAGCTTTCATCCCTTACTCTACCCAACACAATGGTCTGCATCTAGTGTATTTAATAAATGCATGTAAACGTGCTTTATAAGCCAGGTACAGTAGTGCACACCTGTCATCCCAGTACTTGGGAGGCTGAGACAGGAGGAAAACAGGTTCAAGGTCAGCCTCAGTGACTTAGCAAGACCCTCAGCAACTTAGTGAGACCCTGTTTCAAAATAAAAATGAAAAGGGTTGGGGTATAGCTTGGAGGTAGAATGCCCCTGGGTTCAATCCCCAGTACCAAAAAAAAAAAGTGCTTTATAAGCTTTATAAACACCAAAGTGCAATGTGAATAGAAACCATTTTGTTATTTTTAAAAACTGAGTTGAATTTACTTTTATCAGTCTTGTCTTCTCTGGAAGAAATGATTCCTCAAGACACTTGATGTCTTAAGACACTATAGACACTACATTCCTGGAGGAGATGGCAGAGGGAGTCTTCATTCTGGAGTCTTCTCTTTGCTTTATGGGCATGCCCTGGGGACCAGCCTGGTCCAGTGCTCCCAGTATATTTCCCTCTGGCCTGTATTTACTTCATATTAAAAATCACAGACATAGCCGGGTGTGGTGGCGGATGCTTGTAATCCCAGTACTTTGGGAGGCGGAGACTGGAGGATCTGGGTTCATGGCCAGCCTCAGCTCTCTCTCTCTCTCTCTCTCTCTCTGTCTGTCTGTCTCTCTCTCTCTCTCTACTTAGTGAGGCCCTCCGCAACTTCGTGAGACCCGGTTTCAAAATAAAGTATAAAAAATAGGGGCCAGGGGTGTAGCGCGGAGGTAGAACGCCCCTGGGTTCAATCCCCGGTACCGCAAAAAAAAAAAAAAAAAAATCACAGACATTGCTGGAAAGTTCCCCATCAGGAAAGATCAAAGAAGGGGCAGTGTAATAGAAGCAGCAGGAGGCTCGGGAGCCGGCCGGGCACAGGCTCTGCCAGTGCCTTGCATGTCAGGCCAAGCCCCTCTGTGACCCTTGGACAGTCGGCCTGCTCTCAGTATGGCATGCCTGGCGTTTCCTGACATGGGGATTATTTCCATCTCGAGGAATTCCACAAATGTCCTCAGAAACCTTTGGGATATTTACATATTAAAAATAAACCTTTATCACACAACACAAATATGCTAGAAATCCATGTGTCAGCCCTTTTCCTTGAAAATACCTGTATGCCCTGCTGCTGCTTGCATAAAACAGGAAAGGGAAAAAAACCCCACAAGAATCGTGCTCATAGGTAAACATGCCCTCAAGAAAAAGCCAGGCAGAAGTTGGCTGGAGCGTGTTAAATACGTGCCAACTTCTTTGAGAGCCTTGGGAAGTTTGGTTAACTCAAAAAGTGAAAGAAAGGGGAGGGGGTGGGGAAAAGAAATGGAAGGAAGGGAGGGAGGGAGGGAAAGAGGGATTGGAGAAAAGAAGGGAAGGAAGGAAGGAGGAAAGGAAGGAAGGAGGGAGGGAGGGAAGGAAGAAAGGAAGGAAGGAAGGGAGGGAGGGAAGGAGGGAGGAAGGAGGGAAGGAAGGAATGATGGAAGGAGGGAAGAAAGGAAGGAAGGATGGAGGGAGGAAGGGAAAGAAGGAGGGAAGGAAGGAAGGGAGGGAGGGAGGGAAAGAGGGATTGGAGAAAAGAAGGGAAGGAAGGAAGGAAGGAAGGAAGGAAGGAAGGAAGGAAGGACGGAAGGAAGGAAGGAAAGAAGGAAGGGAGGGAGGGGAGAGAGAGAGAGAGAGAGAAGGAAGGAAAGAAGGAAGGAAGGGAGAGAGGGAAATGAGCTCCTAGAAGTTGTTACCTAACACTTGGCCAAGGATTTACCAATTTAGTTTTTGAGGCAACAAAATCAGCCAAAATATCTAGGTCACCGCTGGAGTATCCCCACGGGAGGAAGTAGCCCAGAGGGGACTGGAGTAAGAGATGAAAGAAAAGGAGATTTCCCCGATGCCAGATGTTGTGGAATCGCGCCAACTGTCCCGTGTCTTGGAGCAGCGCACGCACACAGGGCCATCCCACCTGCTATAGTGATGGTGGCCGCAGCCTTCGCAGTGCTGAACTTCTCTCCATGCTTGTTGGTGGCGATGCAAGTGTAGAGTCCCGGCTTGGTGATAAACAGCTGCAGGCGCGAGTCTATTACTCGGTCTTTCACACTCTCTTGAATGGACCCGGAAGAAACCTGATGGGGGAGGGAAAAACCAAAGATAGAAGAAGTAGGTCAAGGATTTCCTAACACACTGCATCAGTAGACGAGTAGGGAAGAGCCTCAGGATTATGAGCAAAAGGCATGTGGTAGATTGCAAAAGGAGCCAAGAAGTCTTCCTGTCCCCATGCCCAGGCCTTTGCAGTGTGACTTTGAGGCTCTTCCCTCAAGGGGTAACATCTTTCCCTACACTCTGCATCTGGATTCGCTTGTGATGTGTGCTAGGATGATGGAGCAGAGACTGGTAAAGTTCCGGCACGTTGTCTGCTTCGCTTTTGCTTCTGAAGCCCGTGGCCTCCTATAGACGAGCCAGAGCTAGCTAGACAGTAAAACACACGTGACCCATTTATCCCCACTGCTCCAGGTAGGAGCCAACAACCACCACAAACACGTGAGTGAGGCTATTCTGGACCAACCAGTACACAGGGACGCTGCCAATGATAGGAGCCAGCCCAGCCAAGATCAGGCAATCCTGGTCTAAATCAGCAAAGCCATCCAGTTGACCCACGGACTTGTGACCATTCATAAATAGTTATTGCTTTAAGCCGCTAAGTTTGGGGCTGCTTTCTGACACAGCGACAGAGAACTAAAGCAAGGTATGAAAGATACCCTGAGTGTTCCTCCAAGATGTGGCCTCCATCTACTGAAGATAGGGGCCATCGAGCAAGAGGGCTTGCAGGCTCCTGGACTTATTTTCCTAACACACAATTAGTTCTCCATAAGTGCATATCAGATAGATAAATGGCTATCAGGAAACATGACTGTGAAGCCAAGACCCTCTCTGAGGCATGACATTCGTAATGCTGGACTATTTATTTATTTGTTTGTAATTGGTGCATTGTAATCATACACCGTGATGAAGTTCAGGGTGATAGAGGCATACATGCACACAGCACTCGTCGAGCCCTCCCCCAGTTCCCACCCCACTCTCCCTCCCTCCCCACCCTCCCGTGCTCAGCACAGTGACTGGCATTGATAAATGTGCATATGTACATCATGTCCATCGAAGTATTTCCCTTATCGAGTCTTCCTCTCCCCTCCCGTCTCCCTCAGTGATGTCCCCTCCCTCACTCCACTAAGGTTTCTCCTCCTTTGTCTGGAGTCCCTCCTGTGTCCCAGTTTCTCCCTAGCTTCTACATATGAGGGAGAACACCCAATCTTTCACTTTCTGTGACTGACTAATCTCATTTAGCATAATATTCTCCAGTTCCATCCATTTCCTTGAAAATGACATAATTTTGTTCTTCTTTATGGCTGGAGTAGAATTCCATTGTGTGTATATCCCGTATCCCGTAACTTTGTAATCCACTCCTCTGTTGATGGCCATCTCGGCTGGTTCTATAATTCAGCACTGGTCTATTTAAACCAGAAAGTCAAATGTCCTTACAGAGGTGGAGCATCAGTGCATTACTAGCACACCTTGGCAGGTTGCTTTGTGATGACTTACCCACTAGTCATCATTGTTCCAACTCTACAGTAAAGACAACGCATTCTATCAGGTTATGGAGTTAGAATTTGTACCCTCGTTGGTCTGACACCAAAGCCTGTGCTTTGACTCCTGTTTCCTAGTTCTTCTCTAGTCTTAGCAGAGAGAACAAATGAGGTCTCATTAGAAAACAAGATCAAGCTAGGCATGGTGGCACACACTTGTAATCCCAGTACTTTGGGAGGCGGAGTCCAGAGGATCCGGGTTTGCGGCCAGCCTCAGTTCTCTCTCTCTCTCTCTCTCTCTCTCTCTCTCTCCCTGTCTCTCTCTCCCTCTCTACTTAATGAGGCCCTCCGCAACTTCG
>PVJS01048618.1:0-14984 GCA_004027185.1 Glis glis
AAAAAATAGGGCCGGGGGTGTAGCACGGAGGTAGAACGCCCCTGGGTTCAATCCCCGGTACCGCAAAAAAAAAAAAAAAAGGTAGAATGACCCTGGGTTCAATCCTCAGTACCGCTAAATAAATAAATTAAATTAAATTAAATAATTAAATAGGGCTGGGGTGGAGCTCAGAGGTAGAACACTCCTGGGTTCAGTCCCTAGCAACACACGCACACACACACACACACACACACACACACACACACACGCTGTGTGTGATGGAACAGTGAAGGACAAAGTCAGGGCTTCCTCAGTTTTGTGGATAACAATAAAGTAGACGACCAGAAAACACAGCTGAAGGCCCGCTCGCCAAAACGTTCCCAGGATTTCCATGTGGTAAGTTACAGATGACTGCGCCTTTCTAAATCAGCTACGGCAAACGGGTTCTATCAGCAGGAAAGAGGGACACAGGGTGCTCCCGCAGAAGCTGCTCCTGTGCGACGAATGTGCCCCTCCTCTGTCCTGCTGTCCCGGTTCCAAAGCTGCACAAATACCACCTCCCCAGAGACCTGTTCCACGCTATTTTCTCTTGGACTTGACCTTTCCAGGTTGGTCGTCTGCCTAATAGTTCCTCCTCTTGACCAGGAGAGGGCACCATTACATCACTTCAAAAACATAAACTTGTTTTTGTTTTTTTAAATAAGGGAAATATTTTTTAGAGCTATTATGATAATTTTGTGAGTGTGTGTGTGTGTGTGTGTGTGTGTGTGTGTGTTTTACTGAGGACTGAACCTAAGGTAGAATTCTATCTCTGAGCTACACTTTTTATTTTTTTATTATGTTTTTGCGGTACCAGGGATTGAACCCAGGGGCATTCTACCTCTGAGCTACACCCCTGGCCCTACTTTTTTTTATACTTTATTTTGAAACCGGGTCTCACGAAGTTGCGGCGGGCCTCACTAAGTAGCTGAGGCTGGCCGCGAACCCGGATCCTCCGGTCTCTGCCTCCCAAGTACTGGGATTACAGGTGTGTGCCATCAAGCCTATCTGAGATACTATATTATAGAAATTAGAGATAAATATTCATCGGTGCCTCTGTAACTAACAAGTTTTCATGTAGAGGGTTTCATCAGCAAAGGGGAATTTGCACCCTTTGTACTATTCTCCTCAGTATTTAAGTTTACTGAGCCAGAGGAATTTTATGCAATATGTAAAAAATTGAAAGTAGAAGCCCTTTGCGGGTGCACACCTGTGATCCCAGTACTTGGGAGGCTGAGGTAGGAGGAGCACAAGTTGGAGGCTAGTCTGGGCAACTTAGTGAGAACCTATTAAAATTTAAAAATAGGTCTGGGGGTATAGCTCAGAGGTAGAATCCCCGTGGGTTCAATCACCAGTACCACATACACACACAAAATGAAAGTAGAAAAATAAAATAAGGGAGAACACCTTTAAACAGAAAAACGTTAACTTTCCCGGGGATAAGTTAAAAGCCAATGGTACAACACTTCAACTTTACAAAAACATGGGTTTTGCAGTTGGACTGACCTCGGTTGGATTCTGACTCTACACCCTGCTATGCAACTTCGAGCAAGTTCTATACACCAGCCTCAGCAACTTGTGAGGCATTCACAACCTAGTGAAACCCTGTTTCAAAATAAAGAATAAAATAGGGCTGGGGGTGTAGCTTGCAGGTAGAATGCCCCTGGGTTCCATCCCCAGTACTCCCCCCCCAAAAAAAGTTAAAGTCAGCTGGGTGTGGTGGCACACACCTGTAATCCCAGTATTTGGGAGGCTGAGATAGGAGGATCACAGTTTTGAGGCCAGCATGCAGGATAACTTAGCGAGACTCTGTTTCAAAATAAAAAATAAAAAGGGCCAAGGGGTATAGCTCGGTGGTAGAACTCTCCTGGGTTCAATTCCTAGTATCACACACAAATAATGGTGAAAATAATAAATTTTGTTATATATCTTACTACAAAAACATTTTTTTTTTTTGCAGTACTGGGGATTGAACCCAGGGGCATTCTACCTCCGAGCTACACCCCCAGCCCTATTTTTTATTCTTGATTTTGAAACAGGGTCTCACGAAGTTGCGGAGGGCCTCACTAAATAGCTGAGGCTGGCCACGAACCTGGATCCTCCGGTCTCAGCCTCCCAAGTACTGGGATCACAAGCGTGCGGCACCACGCCCAGCTATTAAAAACATTAATAATTCAGATACTCACAGCAGCATGTTAGGTAAGGATCATCGGTCTTTACTTGCATGGTGTCTGGCACAGTGGATGAGAAAGGACGGGGGAGCGGAGGTCTTATTGCACACGGCACTCACACACCCCACCACCCGCCCTTGCACACATGCCTGCACTCACACCCCTTCCTCTGCAACGGCTGCCCTCCAGGCCCAGGCAGAGCCTGAGCTTTGGCCTGGATTTGGCTCTCTTGTTTTTCCAACCTGCCCAAGATGACTCTGTGCTGGCCGCTGGCCACACAAAGCCCAGTTCAACAGTGTCTTGTCCATAACGCCTCCTCTCATATCTCTTGTGTTGGAAACATCACGCCCTCCCCTTTGTCTGGACTTCGATGACACTTGATATCACTACTCTTCCTGTACCAATCGCCCTGAGGCCTGAGGCCAGCCCTAATCCTGCTGGTATTTCCTCTTGCTCTCACCACAGCTTTGCACGGAACAGCTCTGCAGTGAATGTTCAGTGAATGGCTGAATGAACGACAAAAGAGGAGGCCGAAGCTCAGGCTGGGAGCCGCGCAGGGCTTCGCACCACACCTGAACCTGACCAGGCCTGCCCACACAGTGTTAATGGGCTTAGTGCACTTTGTTGGAGCTTTGCTGGGTCTTACAAGTGTTACTTGTCCTGCCTTCTTTGTTTCATTAGCCATTAAATTCCAAACTGTGGCCGGGCTTGGTGGCCCACGCTTGTAATCCCAGTACTTGGGAGGCGGAGACCGGAGGATCCAGGTTCGCCGCCAGCCTCAGCTACTTAGTGAGGCCCTCCGCAACTTCGTGAGACCCGGTTTCAAAATAAAGTATAAAAAATAGGGCCGGGGTGTAGTTCGGAGGTAAAACCCCTCTGGGTTCGATCCCCAGTACTGCAAAAAAAAAAAATAGGGCCGGGGGCATAGCTCGGAGGTAAAACGCCCCTGGGTTCAATCCCCGTTACCGCAAAAAAAAAAAAAAAGAATAAAAAATAGGGCTGGGGGTATTGCTCAGAGGTAGAATGACCCTGGGTTCAATCCCCAGTACAAAAAAAAAAAAAATCCAAACTGTGAACTTCTGTGTTAACTGTGGGATCAGTATGTAATGCATTCTCAGCCAGTCTCCCCTAGGTTTCCATAATGACTGTAGGAAAAGAATATCCTGTACCTTTAATTCCATTAATTTATTTATTTATTGGGTTCACTGGCAGCATTTTGATATTAGGTGGTCTAAGGGCATAATTTCAGAAATTATTATAAAACTGTACATGTTTATGGTATATCTTTTTTTTTTCAGGGCCGGGGATCAAACCCATGACCTTGTGCATGCTGGTAAGTGCTCTACCAGTGAGCTACACTCCCAGCCCCTATGCTCTGTTTTTTGTTTGATTATTTGTTTGTGTGTTTTGTTTTGTGGTACTGGGAATTGAACCCAGGGGCATTCCATCTCTGAGCTACCCCCTCAGCCCTATTTTATTTTTTATTTTGAAACAGGGTCTCACTACGTGTAAAGAGCCTTGCTAAGTAGCTGAGGCTGGCCACGAACCTGGATCCTCCGGTCTCAGCCTCCCAAGTACTGGGATTACAAGCGTGTGCCACCACACCCGGCAGGGGAAGAGGATTAAAAGGCACCATGTATCTTCTCATGTAACTAAACCCTGATTTGTGATGTGAGACTGGCCCGTTGGCATGGCAACCCCAGATAAGGACTCTATTTAACATCAGAAAGTTTTTTATTTTTTCGTAGTACTGGGGATGGAACCCAGGGGCATTCTACCTCTGATCTACACCCCCAGCCCTATTTTTTATATTCATTTATTGGTGCATTATAATTATAGATTTTGATACACATCAGGGTAGCAGCATCATACATGCACACATTGCTCATTTAGCCCTCCTTCAAATCCCACCCTATTCTCTCCCTCCTCCCTCCCCAGCCCTATTTTTTATCCTTTATTTTGAAACAAGGTCTCACTGAGTTGCAGAGGGCCTCACTAAGTAGCTGAGGCTGGCCACGAACCCGGGTCCTCTGGTCTCAGCCTCCCAAGTACTGGGATTACAAGCGTGCACCACCATGCCCGGTTTAAGATCAGAAATTTTAAGAAAGAGCAGAACCTCGGTTCCGAGCTCTCGGTCATGGCTGGTGTGATGCTACCCCCACCCCCTCCTCTTTTTCCCTCTCTCTGTCTGCTTGTAATAAAAGTTTGCTTAGGCATTGCAATTAAAGGTTGTCCTGGCTCATCATTTTTGTATGGGCTGAGAACAAGAACCCATGACATGATGCACCCCACCAGTAAGAGTTTTACCCTCCATGACTTGGTTCCTACCTCTTTGGGGACCCTTAGTGGCTATTTTACTTATGCTTATATTCAGCCCATGTCTACTAAATTATGTGGTCAAGTTTGTCTCCAATAAGATTGAAGACATCAAGCTCCAGATGGTGCTCCAGATGGAACCAGGAATGAACATCTATAGGAGTCCCTTGGACGGTCGCAGGGATCTGGGACATTCCCCAGTGTGAAACATTACTTGCATGCACCCTAAGACTGGGGCCCCACATCATCCCTTTCCAGCTGGAAGCAGCCAGACTGGACTTACAATGCTCCCACTCCTATGCCTATGGAGGTATGCAGGTTTATAAGAGAGGGGGGAATGTTCGGGTCTCGGGAGGTCAGGACTCAGAAAAAGACCCTATGACCATTCATCCAAATGGCTGATAAAGACAAATCCTGAGCCAGTCTATTCTCACATCCATCTTGTTATGACAGGTTAGCTCATTCTTACATTCCATTCCCATAAGATAAGGAAGCCAAAATCCATATATAAGACTCTCGGGTCCAGGAGACAAGAGTATCTCATCTCATATATGCATTTCTGCTTCCTTATCTTGTGGGAATGGGATGTGAGAGAAGAAGTTGTAAAATAGTGCAGAAACTACCCATTGCCCAGCTTCCCCCAATGACAATAACTTACATAACCATAGTAAATTGTCAAATCTAAGAAGCTGATTTTAGTAAAACACCATTAATTCAGGTATAGAGGTCTAGAATTTTAATTTCACCAGTTTTTATCCTTTTGGTGTTTTAGTATATAGGTCTATGAAATTTGTTTGTTTTGCAGTATGAGGGTTTAAACCCAGGGTACTCTGCCACTGCCCTTTTTATTTATTTATCAATTTATTTACTTATTTATTGGTATTGGGAATTGAACCCAGGGGTGTTCTACATCTAGGCTATGTCCCCAGCCCTATTTTATTTTTTATTTTGAAACAGGGTCTCACTAGGTTTCCGAGGGTCTTGTTAAAGTTGCTAAGTCTGGCCTTGAACCCGTGATCCTCCTGTCTCAGCCTCCCAATTACTGGGATTTCAGGCTAGATTTGGTTAATTTTTAATTACTGTTTCTTGGGGCCAGCCCTTTGCAAGACTATAACCTCTGTAAATTTGTTTTTATTGAATCCAGTTTCTCTTTTCCGTGTTTATGGATCATTTTCCTAAAGGTTGGGACCTCGTATCTTCAAAATGATAAGTCTGTTCTTTCTTTGGTCAGGATGATAAACTTGTTTATCCTTCATCTTTCTGGGGAGTTAGAATTCTTTGCAGATATAGGAAAGTTCACTGACATTCTGGTACTGGAAGACAAGGGTGGTGGTTGGGCCCTGATTTTCTCAAGCATCGTACCTGCGCTTTCTCCCAGGCAAGCCGTCTTTGGTGCTAACTTTCAGAGGAAAGAAAAGTCTTGGTGCGCCAAAGGAGTCAGAGGAGATTCCAGGAGGACACAGGACTCCAACAACGGGCAAGCTCTGTGGCTAGGAGAACTGGAGTGGACCTTCTACTTGTGGGAAAAGCATAAACAGAAGCAACGAGGACCGGGCAAAGCCACCATGTCTATCAGAAGGTGAAGAGAACATCTTTGGAGGAGAAGAAGGCTTCTGTTAAGAATAAAGGGAGATGCTTCTAGGTAGGAGAAGGGATTCAGCTCATAAAGAACTTTAAATCCTCAAACAAGTATTGAAACAGATTACTTGTGGATTAGAGGGTGGTATTAATGATCAGAACTGGGTTGGTTGATATTAATGATGAGAACTGGTGGTGGCCCATGCTTGTAATCCTAGTACTTGGGAGACTGAGACAGGAGGATCGCAGGTTTGAGGACAGCCTCAGCAATTTAGTGAGGCTCTCAGCAAAGTAGTGAGACTCTGTTTCCAAATAAGAAATAAAATCAGTCTGGGGGTGTAGCCAGAGGTAGAATGCCTCTGGGTTCAATTCCCAGTACCATAAAAAAAAAAGAACTGGGTTGAACAAAAATTAATCTGGCAATAGTTCAAAGGACGAATTGGGGATTAAGAGATAGAAACACTTGTTTGGAAACAAAACCCGGTAAGAAGTGCCGGGTTAGGATGAAGGCTCTGTGAATGTGACTTCAATGTGACTTCACATTGGTGTGGTGAAGTACACCACAGAGCTGGCTGCACGGAGACAGGTTTGACGCATCCTGAGATTGTCGAAATGCACTTGGCCCGTACCTTCATAAGTGAGGTCAGGCACTATTAAAGGGAGTCACTTTCACCTCCAAGAAAAGTAATAAAACACTTCTACTAGAAAGACAGATGTTGATAGAGAGGGGGAGAAGATCAATGTACGGTGTCAGAAGAAGTAAGAAGTGCAGGGCTTTCTTTTATGTTGAAGTATTTTAAGAAAGCCATTTAGTATGACTAATCTGTTTTCCCCTTCAGAGAGGGTTCATTTTAATTCAGCCTAATTAGGGGGAAATAGATAAGACGCCCAAGGTCAACACTGGACTGGCTTTGTTACCTTATAAAAATTCATGAACGTGGCAGTGTCTGAGATCTGCTGCATTTGGAATGAGCTGCGAGCTGACGTGTGGTGTGCGGTTTAAACGAGAGCAGGGATGACAATATCTCATTATGTCACGAACTCAAATTTCTCTGGGTCCTGGCACAAATCAAATTAACACAATGGCTCTCATTTCTCCAACTATTAAAAAGAAGTGACTCCCAACAAAATTATTTATTTATTTAGAAAATAAATCACTGTATCGGCATGGCTTGAAGATATGAAGTCCCCTGAGAAAGCAGTGGTCAGACGAAGAGCCAGCGCTGTGTGACCTCATGCTCTGTCACACCCAGTCTCCCCGGATCCCCTCCGTCACCACGGTCCACTCACACTGACCTAGTTTCTGGACTTCAAATGTTCAAATGTCCTCATCTCAGAACTGCACAGAACATCCTTCCTGAGATCTTCACATGGCTACCCCCTTCTTATCAGTATGTGTTTTTTGGGGTGTGTCTGTGTGGTTCTGGGGATTGAACCCAGGGCCATTCTACCTCTGAGCTACACCCCCAGTTCTGTTTTATCTTTTTGTTTTGAAACAAGGTCTCACTAAGTTGTGTAGGCCCTCACTAAATCGCTGAGGCTGGCTGCGAACCTGTGATCCTCCTGTCTCAGCCTCTCAAGTACTACAAGCATGCACCACACCAGGCTTTGCTATTTATGATACTGGGGATTGAGCTCAGGGGCTTTCTCCCTCTGAGCTACACCCCTCAAGAAAGTGGAAAATAACCCCTGCAAAGATGAAGGAGATAGATAAATACATACATACATACATACATACATACATACATACATAAAATGCCTACTTAAGAAAAAATATAAAATATGTCAACTTAAGAAAAATATAGAGCTGGGCGTAGGGGCACATGCCTGTAATCCCAGTACTTGGGAGGCTGAGACAGGAGGATTCCAGGTTCAAGGACAGCCTCAGCAACCTAGCAAGACCCTGTTTCAAAATGAAAATAAAATAGGGCTGGGGGTGTAGCTCAGAGGTAAAATGCCCCTGGGTTCAATCCCCAGTACCACACACACAAAATAAAGAAAAATATTTGAAGCTGGACATGGTGGCACATGCCTGTAATCCCAGTACTTGGGAGGCTGAGACAGGTGGATTGCAATTTCAAGACCAGCCTCAACAACTTAGCAAGACTCACAGCAACCTTGCAAGACCCTGTCTCAAAAATTTAAAAAGTAGAAATGACTCGGAGGTAGAATGTCCCTGGGTTCAATCCCTAGTACCACAAAAATAAATAAATAAATAAATAAATGGACGAATGAATGAATGAATGCATGATTAAATAAATAAATAAATAAAAAAGATGGCCCAACAAAAGGTGTATATGGATCATGGACGGTGGCTAAGGGCCTGTGAGGTCAGCAAGGGGGTCTGCAAACAGCAAGATTGGAAAAATCGTGAAGGTCTAGAAAAGGAAGCATGTGAATAGGTCAGTGAGAATAAGAAGTGCCTGTTGATGTCGCCAGAGAGCATCCGCTACAGAGGAGGCACTACACGACCGAGGGACTGGAAGAGTCGCCTAGCAGATGCCAGCTAGCGTCCATCACCAGCCACACAACTGCGCCCTGGCACAGCTGGCTTAAGAACAGAGCTACCAGCCAGGTGTGGAGGCACGTGCCTGTAATCCCAGTACTTGGAAGGCTGAGATCATGGGTTTGAGAGCCTCAGCAACATAGCAAGACCCTGTTTCAAAATAAAAATAAAATAGTGCTGGGGGTATAGCTCAGAGGTGGAAGCTGCCTGGATTCAATCCCCAGTACCAAAAAATAAAATAAGAATGAAAGAACAGAGCAGCCACAGTGGCAGCCATGGCTATCCATGATCAATATAGCACAGGCTCCTTCAGCAAAGCTAATCTGTCTACTGCTGCGCTTGAAGATCCAGCCACCAGCAATGAAGCCCTCCATACACTACAGCCCCTGGCGAAACCACCCAGCTTCCTGCTGGCAAAATGGTTATATCCAAACCCTTTCATCCTGGAAAAGTCAACAACTCATTCTGAGCATGACTGTACTTATCCCAGGCTCAGTGCTGTAAGTTTGTTCCATTGACCCTCCTTTTCTAAGTACCCAGAAATTGCATCAGCTGGAATCCTGGAGGACCAAAGACCAGATGGGGTCATGTTACCATGTGAGACAATCGGCACTGAGAGGCAGATGCTGTTGGCGCCCTCCTCAATTCCCTTCACAGGCTGCCATGCTGGCTGCTAATGGCTTATGCCTGTCCTCCCCTTGCCCCCAAGGGGTTTGCTTTTGGCTGAAGGGAGCTGCCTAAGCCAGAGATAACTTGAAGCTAATGCAGTCCCCACCTTGTAAATAGCCTGGGATCAGTAACCGCCTGCAGGAGGGGTATAAGCCCAGCCCCTTGCTTTTGGGAGGGTTCGCCAAGCATTTGTGTTCCCCCTTCCGTAGTGTCAGCCACAGACTGCATTTCCCCGCATCTCTTGCAGCTAGATGGGGCCACAGGAATAGTATTTACCAGGGAAATATGAGAGATGAGTTGTATTCTCTCAAGACCAGGAGGACCAAGAAGCCTTCTCTGCTTGTTCCTTCCCCATTTGTCCTGCATGCAAAGGACATGGAAACCTAGAAGGGGGGAGTCTGGGTTCCTGAATCACCATGTGGAAGGCTGCCTCAGTCAGGAACACCCGTGCTGTTAAATGAATGGGAAAGAAACTTCCATTGA
Source organism: Glis glis (assembly GCA_004027185.1). Lineage (NCBI taxonomy): Eukaryota > Metazoa > Chordata > Mammalia > Rodentia > Gliridae > Glis > Glis glis. The sequence continues at coordinate 9,742 of PVJS01048618.1, forward strand.
GTTGCCACAGCAGCTGGCGTTACGTACTCTACCTGTGAACTCTAATGGCATTCCTGGTGTCCCAGGAATTTGAACTGGATGCTTCCAAAGGTCCCTTCTGATATAGATTCTCTGGTATGTTTCCTCTGAAAAAATGACTAAACTGTTTATGTGTTATTCTATTCAAAGTTTATATTGCTAAATAGCGTCACCTAATTACCCAACAGTAATCATGGTAGAGTTCAAAGGTGTCTGGGTACAGAGGAACTGGATTCCAGTTTGGTTCCTCTACCAGCCTATTACAGGGTCTGGTAACAAATAATTACCTTGCTGAGCCCCACTTTCCTCTACTGAAAATGAAATGCAAGAGAGGATGGTGTGACTTCAAAGGACCTTTCTAGCACTGGGCGTCGTGGCACATGTCTGTAATCACAATACTTGGGAGACTGAGACAGGAGGAATGCATGTTTGAGGCCAGCCTTAGCAATTTAACGAGACCCTCAGCAATCTAGCAAGACTCTGTTTCAATTTTTTTTAAAAAAGGACCTTTCTACCTAATATCGATCGATGATCCTCTGTATTGTATTAAAACAAAATCTTCAATAAATGTACAACAACAGTTCTTCATAGCTGAGAGAAATGGGAGCACAGAATGTTAGTGCACTAAATACCGCACCAAGCTGACCCTATAATAAATAAACCCTTTGATCACTGAGTATCTTCTATTATTGGACTTTAATTCTGGAGGTGAACCAAAGTCACTAGGTTCTTTGCTGTTGGTGCTAGGTACTCAAGCTGACTCAAACAGCTCAAATACTCCACTCAATTAAGGCAGTAATTGGGGATGATTTATGTGTCAGAGGACTAGGAAACAAGGCCAAGAAAGCCCAAAGGGAAATGGCTGTGTTTGGCAAAGCCGGGGAATCCTCCAGGGCAGCCGGCCATGACCACAGCAGGTGACACATGGCCCGAGCCGAGAATGAACCCAGCATCAAGCTACAAGCTCACTTATAAACAAATAGGCATGGCTGTGTTCCAACAAAATTTTATTTACAGACTTCAGTAATCATTTTTTAAAAATTAACAAACCTAAAGAAATGAAAGGATATTTGATACTTTTTTTTTGGTACAGGGAATTGAACCCAGGGGCATTCTGCCTCTGAGCTACACCCCCAGCACTTTTATTTATTTATTTATTTTTTGGAAACGGGACCTCCCTAAGTTGTAGAAAGACTTGCTAAGTTGCTGAGGCTGGCCTGAAACCTGCAATCCACCTGTCTCAGCCTCCCAAATAGTGGGATTACAGGCATGTGGCACTGTGCCCAGCTAGGACACAAAATTATTAAAGAAAAAATTTCACAAGCTACTGCAGATGAATCTTTTTTTCTGGTAAGTCTATAGTCTTCTGATATTCTGTTTCTCTGAATCTCATAGATGTTTTTTTTGTACTGAGCAGGTCATTTAATGACTTGATGCTTGTGTAAGGAACCTAGGACAAATGTAGATAAGGAAAGAATTGAAAAGTATCTGGGGCTTTCTCCGACCTTTTTCTGGGCTGCCCATGTCTCACCCACTGTGTAACATGCATGTTTTCAACGGGCTGACTTTCCCACGGGTGAGAGTGATAAGCAAATCCTCAGAGTTTTGAGGTGCTCTGGATCCAATTGAGGCAGTTAGATCACACGTTGCTGAACAGATGGAAAGTTTCTGTGGAATTCCAGGGGTCGGCTGCAGTGTGAGCAGTAACATCACATAGAACGTATAAAAGGCTTTTTTTTTTTTTTTTTTTTTTTTTTTTGGTGGTATTGGGAATTGAACTCAGGGGCATTCTACCTTTGGCTACACCCCCAGCCCTTTTTATTTATTTACTTTTTTTTTTTTTTGCAGTACTGGGGATTGAACCCAGGGGCATTCTACCTCCGAGCTCCACTCCCAGCCCTATTTTTTTTTTTATTCTTTATTTTGAAACAGGGTCTCACTAAGTTGCAGAGGACCTCCCTAAGTAGCTGAGGCTGGCCCCGACCCCGGATCCTCCGGTCTCTGCCTCCCAAGTACTGGGATTACAAGCATACGCCACCACGCCTGGCTTATTTGTTTACTTTTTGAATGCAGTTTTTATTATTGGTGCCTTATAATCTCACGTCATAATGAAGCTCAGAGTGAAGGGGACACACATGCACACAGCCCTTGGTGAGCTTCCCCCACTCCCACCCCACCCTTCCCCTTCCCCATACACGATATTGAGATTGGCATTGATGATTTTGTATATGTACATCGTGTCATTAAGTGTTTCTTTCATCAAACCTCCTTCCCTCTACCAGCCTACCTCCCCTAGACCCCCTCCATCACTCCACTGGGGTTTCTCTTCCTTTGTCCAGAGCACTTTTTGTGTCCCAATTTCTCCCTAGCTTCTACATATGAGGGAAAACATTTTTTGTGTGTGACTGGCTGATCTCACTTAGCATAATATTCTCTAGTTCTATCCATTTTCCCTTTAAAAAATTTTTTTTGAAATAGGGTCTCACTAAGTTGCTGAGGGTCTACCTAAGTTGCTGAGGTTGGCCTCAACCTTGTGGTCCTCCTGTCTCAGCCTCCCAAGTACAAGAATTACAAGCGTGCACCACCACGCCCGGCTCCCAGATCTCTTTAGTTTCTTGATCAAACATTTTGCTCTGTTTGACTTATTAAAAACCTGGCTCCCGGCTGGGGATGTAGCTCAGTGGTGGAGTGCTTGCCTAGCATGCTCGAGGCCCTCGGTTCAACCCCCAGCATGGTAAAATAAATAAATAAAAATAAAAAACCTGGCTCCCCAACATTGGGGAGTCTATTCCTCATAATCCTATTACTAGTATGAAGGGAACAGCTATTTCCTTGAGAATTGAGAGCTAAGGCATTGCTGGCTTTCTCTGCTGAAAAATGATCTGTGGGCTTGATCTCAAAATCTCCTTATAGGCAAATACATCAAACCAGCAGAAGAGATGTTGAAGGATCAGAGTCCTGGTTCTATAAGAAGCCAACAGCATGTAGGAGCTATTAAGGAATGACTGCTGTAGATCACCCAGACTTTAAATCTCTGCACCATCTGTCTCTCTTCTTTTACCATTTATTCATTTATTTGTTTATTTATTTATTTTGTACTGAAGTTTGAACCCAGGGGCATTCTACCTCTGAGTTACGCCCCTAACCCTTTTTTAAAAAATTTTTTAATTTTGAAACAGGATCTCACTAAATTGCTATGGGTCTTGCTAAGTTGCTGAGGCTGGCTTTGAACCTGTGATCCTCCTGTCTCAGTCTCCCAAGTACTGAGATCACAGGTGTGTGCCACCATGCCTGGCTTCTCCTCTTTTACTTTCTGTGACCAATACTTGCCAATTTATATTTATTCAGCATGCACAGGGTTTTCCAAATAATTCCTGTCTGAAAGCATCACCACTTACTTCAGGTAATCTCACAGACACCATGGCATTAGACTGGGATGCCTCCCTTGTGCATCTTGCATTCTATGCTTTTCTATTCTATTTTATTCTATTCTATTATATGCACTAGGGATTGAACCCAGGGGCATTCTACCACTGGGCAGCCCTCTTTTTTTCTCTTTTTTGAAATAGGGTCTTGCCAAGTTGCTGAGGCTGTCCTCAAACCTGCAATCCTCCTGTCTCAGCCTCCCAAGTACTGGGATTACAGGTGTGCACCACCACACCCAGATGCATCTTGCATTTTAGATCCACTTCTCAGTACATTAATTTCTGCTCATTTCTTCTAGTGTTACCCTCCTGCACATGTACTTGAGTATAACCTTACTCTGAAATCTTTTTTGGATTTTTTTCTTTTCTTTTCTTTTCTTTTCTTTTCTTGTCTTGTCTTGTCTTGTCTTTTTTTGGGGGGGGGATTGAACCCAGTCGGCACATTCTACTTCTGAGCTACAGCCCCAGCCCTCTTTTTTCTTTTTTTTTTTCTTTGTACTGGGGATTGAATCCAGAGGCATTCTACCTCCAAACCACACCCCGATTTTATTTCTTATTTGGAAATAGGCTCTCACTAAGTTGCTGACAGCCTTGCTAAATTGCTGAGGCTGGCTTTGAACCTGTGATCCTCCTGTCTCAGCCTCCCAAGTACTGGGATTACAAGTGTGCGCCACCACACCTGGATTATTTTTTATTTTGAAACAGGATCTCTAAGTTGCTCAGGGTCTCCCTAAATTGCTGAGGCTGGCCTCGAACCTGCAATCCTCCTGTCTCAACCTCCCAAGTACTGGGATTACAGGTATCACCACCACACCCAGCAGTAAAAGTATTTCAAAAAGAGAAGAAATTAAGCTAAACTTGTGCTTTCCAGCATTAATTTCCTAGTATCAATTTTGCATACCTACTCTACTAGAGCTTCCTGAAAAAGCTTAGGCTTTCTTATATCTATCCCTTCCCTCATGTTAGGCCTTCTGCGCTGAAGGCCACTCTAATGGTACCATGCTTTTAGGAGAACCCTGAATGTCTGTTCTCGCTGGAATTTTTCCCCATATGGGAAGGGCTGGCTTTGTTTTTCTTCACAACCTCCGCTGTTTCAAGCACAAAGCCATTCACATAGCTGGTTTCAATACACTTTACTGGACGTGAATTAGATAAATTAATCCCTTGGGTACAATTTAAGATCCACTCGATCATAGTCATGCGGCAAGCACTGTTTGAAAGCTGGGGCCGTAGAAGTGAACGCGGTGTGGACGCCGCATGCCTGTGTGGAGCTTGACTTGGGAGAAGAAGTAAGGAAGGATATTAAACAAATAAATAAGCAACCGATATAGAAGGCCACGTGAGATGTGAGCTATGGAGAAAAATCGCATGGGAAGAGAGACCGGGAGCACCAGATGTGATTGGGGTGGGAAGTGGAATTTTAAATAGCATAATTCCAGAGGGTCCGACTAAGAGGATCCCACCGAAAGGAGTAAAGGAATGAGCTTTGGGTTTCTAAAGAATGTTCCAGAATGAGACACAAGATGTGCTGGGACCCAGGGACAGGAGCTTGCTATGTTCGAGTAAGTCAGGCAGTGTAGGAAGGTGATGGTGGCCCATAAATCATTGTGAAGACTTCGACGTTAGCTGGACGTGGTGGCGCACGCTTGTCATCCCAGTACTTGGGAGGCTGAGACCGGAGGATCGCAGATTCATGGCCAGCCTCAGCTACTTAGCGAGGCCCTCCGCAACTTAGTGAGACCCTGTTTCAAAATAAAGAATAAAAAATAGGGCTGGGGGTGGAGCTCGGAGGTAGAATGA
>PVJS01048619.1:0-14984 GCA_004027185.1 Glis glis
AAAAAAAAAAAAAAAAAAAAAAAAAAAAAAAAGATACCCAACATAAAAGATCTAAAGAGCTAGGAACAAAGAAAAGGACTGAAGACAGAATTCTGGGGGAGAATCAACATCTAAAGGACAACACAACTGGAAAAAATAAAGAGATGGAGCTAGATGTTTAGGCATAGATAAAACCCCCAAAAATAGTGTTATTGGGCTGGGGCGTAGCTCGGTGGTAGAACACTTGCCTAGCACGTGTGAGGCCCTGGGTTAGATTCCCGCATCACCAAAACAACAATGGAACAATATCACAGCAGCTGAGGGAGAAAAAGAGTGTGTGAGAAACAGTGTCAATGCTGCAAAGAGTAACACGCTAATGAGGGATGAGAAGCAGCAACGGTGGGGCACGCTTGGTGACCTTGGGGAGAACAGTGTAGAATGAGGGGGGATGGCGCTGATTCCAGTGAGGTCTGAGGAGTATACGAGAAGGAAAGAAATTATACAATCAGAGTAAAACTCCAGTTTTGCCTCAAATTCATGGGTCATTGTAAAATAAATTGTTTTAATCTTGAATTACTTGGGTAATTGTTTCTGCCTTCCTGCTCTGCCTTGCCTGTGAAGTTCTTTTTTTTTTTTTAAATGCAGTGCTTGGGATTGAACCTAGGGTCTTGCACATGCTAGGCAAGTGATCTACTGCTGAGCTACATCCCCAGCCCACATGAAAGTCTGATTTAATGCAATATTGAAAGCTCTGTTTCTTTTTGATTACCTATAACGTTATCAAGTTTGAAGTCTGAAAAATCTTTCCATTCTATCTGTGGTAATGGTGTAGTGGGTCCAATATATTAAAGGATACTAATCTTTTTGACCTTTTTTTCTCCCCAGGAAACAGTTTTGCCATCCCAAATCACTAATGAGCATGAGTCAATGATACTGGTGAAGAAACTTTTTGCCACTTCTATCTCGTGTATAACATATCTAAGGGGTCTGTTTCCAGAGAGCTCTTATGGAGAACGACATTTGGATGGTAAAATATAATTAAATGGCTACTTTGGCTATTGTAGTATTTTTCTCTATTTAGCAAGAGTAAACCTTTCATTTCTCAGAGTGCACCAATTCCAGCTCATGGGCCTCTTCTTTAAGACCAATTTGCTGATCTATTTTCCATTTTAATTGCACTACGTTTAGTGGTTTTACTTATAGGAACCATTAGCTTCTGGCTAGATACCAAATGAAAAGAGAACTCTGTATGGACAAGCCTAGTAATTTTAAGCTGTCTGCTATAAAAGCAGTAGCTAGCACAAATCTATTTGAATGCTAAAGATTCACTCTTGTTTGTGCCTTAATTGAATTTGTTCTTTGAGGAAGTTCAAAGGAACCAGGTGAAAAACTCTTCTCTCAACTAACATATATAGACATGCTGGAGGGAAAAAGGCAAAGCCATTTGTTGATTACCATGGATATTTAGACGACCATTATTCTGATCAATTCTGTTCTTTTCTCACTTGCCAGGTCTTCTACTTTCACTCCTTTTGTTTCTTGTGCATTTAAACGTACCATTTTATAGCCGGGCGTGGTGGCTCATGCTTGTAATCCCAGTACTTGGGAGGCTGAGACCGGAGGATCCGGGTTCGCAGCCAGCCTCAGCTACTTAGTGAGGCCCTCCGCAACTTCGTGAGACCCTGTTTCAAAATAAAGAATAAAAAATAGCGCTAGGGGTGTAGCTTGGAGGAGGTAGAATGCCCTGGATTCAATCCCCAGTACTGCAAAAAAAATAAATAAACATACCATTTTATAGCGGGTGTGGTGGCTCATGCTCCATGCCTGTAATCCCAGTACTTGGAAGCCTGAGACAGGAGGATCACAGGTTCAACGCCAGCCTCAGAAACTTATTGAGGTTTTCTAAAACTTAGCAAGACCCTATTTCAAAATAAAAAATATAAAGGGCTGGGGGTGTAGCTCAGAGGCAGAATGCCCCTGAGTTCAATCCCTAGGACCCAAAACAAACAAAAAAATCTTGGAGCATATCATCTTATTGCCTTATATAAAAAGCTGTTTCTAGCTCCTTTCCTTCCTTCATATGAAAAAAACATATACCTGACACTCCTCAGTTGTTCAAGATATTAACATCTATTTGTTTAAAAGCTGTATTGTTGCCAGACATGGTGGCACAAACTTGTAATCCCAGTGTTTGGGAGGCTGAGACAGGAGGAGCACAGGTTCACAGCCAGCCTCAGCTACTTAGTGAGCCCTCCACAATGTAGTGAGAGCCTGTTTCAAAATAAAATATAAAAATAGGGCTGAGAGTGTAGCTCAGAGGTAGAAATGTCCCTGGGTTCAATCCCCAGTAACACACACACACCAAAAAAAAAAAAGAAAAAAAAGCTGTATGGTCAATCTTGTTGATTTGTCACTAAAATGGGAACTCTCATTTGGAAAATGAATATAGAGAGCCACACGTTTCTTTGTTAAGATGCTATTTTTCAAAATATAATTTTAAATTTCTCACATCTGTATTTAATGATATACCTTGGCCTCATTCCAATCTAATTTTCTTGAGCAGAATGTGATTCTCTGCATAAGCATCGATGAAACGCACATGGGCTATAAACACATTAACATGATACTTGTAATTGGACAATCTTATTTGGTCTACGGGATATAAATCTGTAATAGTGAATGTGCTTATATGTAGCATAGACTTGCAGTTCCCCTTTTGTTTGGAACATAGAATTGTAAAAGGCGTGTTTTGGGTAACTAGGCACTTACTGCATGTGTCAAGCACTAGTAGGCCTGGGTGTAAACCATTCCTTTGGATTTATTTATTTGTTGGTACTGGGGACTGAGCCCAGAGGCATTCTACCTCTGAGCTATACCCCCAGCCCTATTTTATTTTTCAGTTTGAAATAGGGCCTTGCTAAGTTGCTGAGGCTGGTCTTAAACCTGTGATCCTCTTGTCTCAGCCTCCCAGGTACTCGGATTATAGGCGTGCGCCACCACGCTGGGCTGACTTTATTTTTTTGTGGTAGTTGTAATTGAAGTTACACATCTCACTCTCAATGTTTGTAACTTGGAGTAATAGACATCATAAGAATGCTCAATATTCCTATGTCACTCTCTGATAATCTCTAAGTGTTATCCCAACATGGAATAATTTTCATATTTCTCAATTGTGGAAGAAATGATATCAATTTTAGGATAGAAAAAGGTAAGTAACTCATACAAAGTCATATATGAATCAGTTATTGATTTTGGATTGATCTAAACCCAAACTCTTAATATAATCTTTTTTCTTTCCTAAGTACTTAAATTTCAGATGGATATAAATATTTGATAATAATCCATGCAAAATTTTTCCATTTTTTTGTTCAGTGAAAGGGAGAGAAATAACAGAGAAGTGAGATTGAGGCATATATTTAAATTGGTCATTGGAGCTGGGCATGGTGGCGCACGCTTGTAATCTCAGTACTTGGGAGGCTGAGACAGGAGGATTGCAGGTTCAAGGACAGCCTCAGCAAGTAGTGAGACTCTCATCAACCTAGAGAAACCCTGTTTCAAAATAAAAATAAGCCTGGGGGTGTAGCTCAGAGGTAGAATGTCTCTGGGTTCAATCCCCAGTACCACACACACACACACAAACCTATAAATAAATAAATAAATAAATAAGTCATTAGAAATGGTCTTTTTTTTTGCGGTACTAGGGATTGAACCCAGGGGCATTCTATCTCTGAGCTACACCCCCAGCCCTATTTTTCAGGCTTTATTTTGAAACAGGGTCTCACTAAGTTGCAGAGGGCCTCACTAAGTGGCTGAGGCTGGCCGCGAACCCAGAGGTCTCAGCCTCCCAAGTACTGGGATTACAAGCGGGCGCCACCACGCCTGACTAGAAACGGTCTTAATACTGCCTTTTTTTTTTTTTTTTGGCACTGGGAATTGAACCCAGGGGCATTCTACCTCTGAGATACACCCCCAGCCCAATTTTATTTTTTATTTTGAAACAGGGTCTCGCTAAGTTACTGAGTCTGGTCTTGAACCTGCGATCCTCGTGTCTCAGCCTCCCAAATACTGGGATTACAAGCATGCACCACCACACCTGGCTTAATACTACCTTATGATTTCTTTTTGTTGTTGTTGTTGCAGTACTGGAGATTGAACCCAGGTGCATTCTACCTCTGAGCTATACCCCCAGCCCTAATTTTTATTCTTTATTTTGAAACAGGGTCTTGCTAAGTTGCAGGGGGCCTAACAAAGTAGCTGAGCCTGGCCACGAACCTGTGAACCTCCTGTCAGCCTCCCAAGTACTGGAATTACAAGTGTGCACCACCACGCCCAGCTTAAAGTAGATATTTAGAGACTCAAATGCTTTTATAAGCCATGAACTAAATAAGTTATGTAAATAAGATAGTTGAAGAATGTCTATTTAGCATGGACATTTTCAGTACAGCAGTCACTTAGTAGATGAAAATAGATTGTGTTTCTATTTTTGTAGACCTCAATTTAAAAATCCTACGAGAAGACAAAAAATGTCCTGGGTCATTGCATATTATCAAATGGTAAGTAATTGAAATTCCATAAAACTTAAACATTTTTAATAGCTAGAATTACCCATAAGATTTGATTTGGTAGGATCATTTCCTTAAAACCATTTTTCTTTATTCAAAAAAATAAAATTTCCTAGAAATTTGTAGCAATTATTTAATATTATTTTAAGATAGTGATTTAGTTTTGGTTTTGAAAGAAAATGGACTTGTGTAAAGAAGAAATTCAAGTTGCGATCATTCATCACATGTATGTCAGTGCACTAAATATTATGGGAGCAAAAACAAATGCATTTCCTAACCTCGAAATTGCTTACCTATTATTTCTAAAGCCCTGTACACATATTAAAAGATGTTGGGAGTTTTAAAAAATTATTAAATGGAAAAGGTAGAATGATTATCATTTTAATATACTTCAAAGCAAAAAATGTAAACTAATTCTGTACTTGGAAATATTTTTGGTTTTGCATGTGGTCTAAATTGACATCAAACATTTATTTCTTGACAGGATTCAAGGTTGTTTTGATGCTTTGGAAAAGAAATACGTAAGAATATTTTTAACTTCACACCAGAATCAAAGGCTCATCTTTTACCCCTTAAAAAAAAATTTAAACTGAGCGGGTGGCACATGCTTGTAATCCCAGTACTTGGGAGGCTGAAACAGGAGGATGACAGGTTCTCAGCTACTTAGTGAGGTCCTCTGCAACTTAGTGAGACTCTGTTTCAAAATAAAGGAATAAAATCGGGCTGGGGGTGTAGGTTGGAGGTAAAATGCCCCTGTACTGTGCCCAGTACCACACACAAAAAAAGTTTAGATTTTTATTTTGCATTTTATTTTGTGCCTGCATTTGCATTTATGAACCAGTTTCCTCTTATTTTACGTCTTTGTTGTCCTGCTGATGTCTCTTTTACACCAATTAGAAATGAAACCCTCATTTTTCTCCTTTGCATACTCATATCTTTTTGACCACAGAATTTCCTCTGAAGTCACTGGAAGAGATCCGCAGGATGTGGGATCAAGGAGACAAGAATCTGGCATTTAGCACATAGAGCATGTTCAAAATAGTGATGATTTGATTTGCAGATATGAAAGGAAAAAAGACTTGAATAATCAATTCTTGTTCTTAGTTATTTTGTTAACTTTGTTTTTGGTTCATGTGTATAACCTGTTCTCTGAAAATAGGTACTGTTTTACCTTGAATTTAGAAAAAAATATAGCTTGAATTTTAAGTGCATCTTATTTTTCATGCTTCCCTAGACAGTTATGAGAAGTGTAAAATAAGGAGGCGCTAGCTCTGGTCCTAGTTGAAAGACAAGATGCATATAAATGAAATTTATTTCATTTTTGGTACTGAAGGTTGAACCCAGAGGCATTCTACCTCTGAGTTACACCCCCAGTCCTATTTTATTTTTTATTTGGAAACAGGGTGTCACTAAATTGCTGAGGCTGGCCTCGAACCTGCAATCCTCTTGTACTGGGATTACAGGTGTGTGCCATCATGCCCGGCTTTATAAATGAAATTTCTGCCATTGCTTTCCCCCATTTTTTCTGTCTGTGTCTTCTCTTTATTCCTCAATTCCTATATCTTTAAGAAATCTTGAGGCAAGTCTTACAATATATTATTTAGTGCATTTATACATTTCTTCTCTTCACTGAATAGTTATTACTTACAATGTATTCAACACTGACCCAGGGGACTGAGGGATACAGAGATAAAACAGATGAGGGTATGGTGGTGCACACCTATAATCCCAGTACTTGAGAGGCTGAGGCAGGAAGATTGCAGGTTTGAGAACAGCCTCAGCAATTTAGCAAGACTCTCAGCAACCTAGTGAGACCTTGTTTCAAAACAAAAAGTAAAAAGGGTTGGGGGTGTAGTTCAGAGGTAGAACGCCTGTGGGTTCAATCCTCAGTACCACGAAAAAAAAAAACTATAACAAAAAGAGATGAGGGAGCCGGGCGTGGTGGCACACTCCTATAATCCCAGTACTTGGGAGGCTGAGACAGGAGGATCACAGGTTTGAAGCCAGCCTCAGCAACTCAGTGAGGCTCGCATCAACTTAGGGAGACCCTGTTTCCAAATAAAAAATAAAATAGGGCTGGGGGTATAACTCAGAGGTAGACCACCTCTGGGTTCAATCCCCAACACCACAAAAAAAAAGAGAGAGAGAGAGAGAGAGAGAGAGAGAGAGTACGCGCGCTGAGGGAAAGAACTTAAAGACTGTGGTAAGACTACAAGTGCTATTTATATACAGGGTTGATGATCAGTGGTTACACACTGACCCAGCTGTACTTGCTGGCAAAATATTGGTGGTACTTCTGTATTGATGGTAAATAGCTGCTTTTTGAGGCCCTGTGTGAACCTCCACCAACATCCTCCACTTTCCCCCACCAGTGTTTCTTCTGAGATCTCCCTAGATTTCTTCCAAACCTAGCAACTAAAGATTAACATCTAGTCCAAGGGTTGTCTCCATGAACCCAGCTCTCAGCTAAGTTGGAATCCTTTGCCATTATCTGGGACATATTGGAATTTGAATATTGATTTTTATGTCAGTTTGATATTTTTTAATGTAAGAGCACCAGAGATCTTTTGACTCTCACCCCTCTCACAAGTATAGGTCACTGTGATACTCACTAGAAGGTGCTGCATGCTAAATCAGGTGCGGTGGCACCCACCTGTAATCCCAACTGCTCGGGAGGCTGAGCCAGGGGGGACCTTTGAGGCCAGCCTGGGCAACTTAGGGAGACCCTGTCTCCAAATTAAAAGCAAAAAGGGCTGTGGAGCTGGGCATGGTGGCACACACTTATAATTCCAGTACTTGGGAGACTGAGACAGGAGAATTACAGGTTTGCAGCCAGCCTTAGTGATTTAGTGAGACTTTCAAAACAAAAAATAAAAAGGTCTGGGGGAGTAGCTCAGAGGTAGAATGCCCCTGGGTTCAATCCATAGTACCAAAAAAAAAAAGTTCTTACCAGCAAAAGGGGCCAGGGATGTAGCTTAGGGGGTAGAATGCTTGCTTAGCATGCATGAGACTCTGAGTTCAATCCCCAGCACCGCACGTGCACACACAGTGATACAGGCCAAAGGAAAGATGCTGATGAGTGTGATGGGAAGCATGGGAAAGGAGGGTTATACACAACGAGGGACATGAGGGAAGTCTTTGAGAGAAAATAACTTTTGAGCTTTGAAAGCCCTGAGCATTTGGACAGATTGAAAAGGGGAGAAGGTAACCACCGGCATACCGAACAGTGCTCTTTCATTCTCCTTCACCCAGCTTTTCCTGGGTGTTCATCACTGAGGGGCAGCACAATATAATTAAGAGATGGAAGTTTGGAGTCAGACAGTCTGAAGTGAATCCCAGTTCTGTTCCTTAATACCTGGGTGACTGTGGTCAAGTAGCCTGCCTCTTAACACCTTAATTTCTCTACATATGAAATGAGGATAATAATAAAACCGACCTCTTAGGGTTATTTGAGAATTCAGTGAATTGATCATTGAAAACAGTGGTTCTCAAACTTAAGTTTGCATCGGAATCCCCTGGAGGAGTTGTCAAACACAGATGGCCAACCCCATCCTCAAATTTCTGATGTGATAATTTGAATTTCAGACAAATTTCACGTAATGCTGACTGCTGACCAGTCAGCATTTGAGAACTTTGAGAACCACTGATCTGAAATGTTTAGAACAATTCCTGGCACTTACTAGACATTGTGGAAATGCTAAGCATTTGTGCACTCATTCTTTACCCATTAGCGATTTAATCTGTACCAGACATTGTGCCTAGGCACTGGATGAGATAAAAATGAGCATAAAAATGTAACTCCTCTTCTCAAGGAGGTCTTAGTCTAATAGAAAGAGTTACTTCTTAAATAAAATACATGTAGTAATATTACATATACAGCCAGGCGTGGAGGTACACACTTGTAATCCCAGTCCTTGGGAGGCTGAGACAGGAGGATCTCAGGTTCAAGGCTAGCCTCAGCAACTTAGTGAGGCTCTCAGCAACTTAGCAGGACCCTATTTCCAAATAAAAAATAAAATACGCCTGGGGGTGTAGCCTGGAGGTAGAAGGCCCCTGGGTTCCATCCCCAGTACCACAAAAAATTAAAAAAATAGTATTACATGTACTAAAATAGCAGTGTAATGTACAGAGTGTCTTAACTAGTTTATTAATTTCTTTTACTAAATGATTACCTGTATGATTGACTGAAATGAACAGTTTTAGGAAGGTCAAAAGGCAAAAACCTTAGGTAGATTACTTAGACTCTTAAATTATATTCACATTGTTTTTCATATATATATATGAATATATATTTATTTATTTTATTTTATTTTATTTTTATATTTTTTTCGGTGGTACCGGGGATTGAACCCAGGGGCATTTTACCTCCGAGCTACACCCCCGGCCCTATTTTTTATACTTTATTTTGAAACCGGGTCTCACGAAGTTGCGGAGGGCCTCACTAAGTAGCTGAGGCTGGCCGCGAACCCGGATCCTCCGGTCTCCGCCTCCCAAGGACTGGGATTACAAGCGTGTGCCACCACACCCAGCTATGAATATATATTCATATATAAAAATATATATGAATAAATATAATATATAAATATATATTTATGTATATTCATATAAATATATATGAATATATATTTTCACATATATATACTAAGGATTGAATATTTATATGTATATAAATATATATATATTTTTAGTATATATATATACTAAGTATATATATATATATACTTAGTATATATATACTTAGTGTATATATATATATATATATATATACTAAGGATTGAACCAGGGGCATTCTGCCTCTGAGCTACACCTATTTTATTTTATTTTTTTGTTTAGAAGGCTTTGCTAAGTTGCTAAGTTGCTGAGGCCAGTCCCGAACCTGCAATCCTGTTTTCTCAGCCTCCCAAGTACTGAGATTATAGTCATGTGCCACCACATCCGGCTAGTTATTAATATTTTATAACTTTTCCCAGGTGGTCTTGTCACTAATAGGAAACAGTATTTTAGAAGCAGTTTAAGTAACATCCAGTTTAAGTAGAGATCTTGGAAGATTTTCCATTGAAGAAGATAATTATTCCTTGTTATGAAGTTTTGGCTGATTTTTACATTATTTTCTCTGTATTTTATGTTATGTTCAAATTCTTTAAAATAAGCATGTATATGTATTTTAGATAATTGTTATAAAAAGTGACTATATTGTGTATAGCTACCTAATTTATCTCCTTATTCCCATTCTCATTCCGACACTCTGTCCACACTACATTCTTTCAGAAACCCAAGTCTGAGCATGTAATTCTTTTGCCTAAAAATTTTCCAGGACTTTAAAAATAAAGTTCAGAGTCCTTCACACGATCGTCAAGGCCTGTATGATCCCTATCCGCCTTTCCAAAGTATCACTCTCACTTCCCTGTTCAAGCAACATAAAGATTCTAGAACATGCCAAGCTCCTTCTCCTTTGCACATATTGTTTCTTTTGCCTAGAAAATGAATTCTTTCCCTGACCCCATACTCTGCCTAGCTAACTCCAATTTACCCTCCAAGTCTCTGCTTACATTACTGAGGTATGTAGGAGGCTGTCCCTGATACTCCCCTCCCTGTCCTCGATGGGCCCTCTTTTCCATGTTCTCAAGGCGCCCTGTTCTACTGCTCCAGGCCAGTAGCACAGTTGTAATGATGCAGCTTTCTGTGCTATTTTTTGTTTAATGTTGGTCTTCCCTGATAGTCTGTGTGTTTCCTGAGATCAGGGGCCATGTCTATTTTTGCATGTATGACTGAACTATTAATTAAATAATATAGAGTGTCACTGTGGTTTTAAAAATGAATAATTTGAGCCAGGCGTGGTGGCACACACTTGTAATCCCAGTACTTGGGAGGCTGAGATAGGAGAATCACAGGTTCACGGCCAGCTTCAGCAATTTAGCAAGGCCCTCTGTGACTTACTGAGACTCTTTCAAAATAAAATAGGGCTGGGGGTATAGCTCAGAGGTAGAATGCTCTGAATTCAATCCCCAGTGTGCGCATGGCGTGCGCACACACAATCTACAGTAACCAAAATAGCCACAAGATGTCACTAAAGTTATAGTCATTTGCTATGAAATCACAGTACTGAAATTTTCTGATTTGAAGTCTAGGTTTTTTTGTTTTTGTTTTAAATTATCATAAGCTTGATTTGTATCAATTTATGTATTCTGTTTCTATTTAAATCAGAGAGAATCTCTTTAAAGTAGTGTATATGTGGAGAGGCAAGTGTTTTACAGACATCAGACTTTGTAGATTTTTACTTTAGTAGATTAGTTTCAAAAGGGACACTTGAGGCTGGGCGTGGTGGCACATGCTTGTAATCCCAGTACTTTGGGAGGCGGAGTCCGGAGGATCAGGGTTCACGGCCAGCCTCAGCCCTCTCTCTCTCTGTGTGTCTCTCCCTGTCTCTCTCTCTCTCTCTTTCTCTCTCTCTCTCTCTCTCTCTCTCTCTCTCTCTACTTAGTGAGACTCTGCAACTTCATGAGACCAGTTTCAAAACAAAGTATAAAAAATAGGGCCGGGGGTGTAGCGCGGAGGTAGAACACCCCTGGGTTCAATCCCTGGTACCGCAAAAAAAAAAAAAAGGACACTTGAGATACTTATGGTATATTTAATTTTTAGCAACAATGAATTATTTTGCATATCTTTTGCCTCTCAGATTTCAATGTAACTTCTTGAGAGTAGTAATAGTTACCTTCTTTTTTGGATCTCTCTCCTCTCTTTCAGATCCCTATATATGTAATAGGTACTATTTGAATGTATAAATAATTAGTATCCCTTTTCTTGACCTTCTGAATAATATTTTTTCTACCCAAATGTTTGAAACCTCTCTGAAACAATATTTTAATTAGCTTCTGTTGAAAATAACACTAATAAGCCAGGTATGGTGGCACACTCCTATAATCCCTGTACTTGGGAGGTTGAGACAGGAGGATCACAGGTTTGAGGCCTGCCTCAGCAACTTAGTGAGACTCTGTTTCAAAATAAAAAATAAAAAGGGCTTGCAAGTAGAATGGCCCTAGGTTCAATCCCCAGCACCAAAAAATAAAAGAAAATAACAATAACATAGATGCAAGTATATAATAACAAATTTTTCTTTTTTTCTTGAAGCTACACATGGCAGTACTTACAGTAAGTACACACTTAAAAACTAAGCCTCTGTCTCTACTTCAGTGGCTTTTGTCAAGTAACACATTTAAACAGTACTTTCCCTTTCTTTATCTGTCTCTGGACACCTTGGAATTTAAAAAATAGGCTCTATCAGAAGCTTTAATAAAATATTATAAACTATATGTTTATTTGGTATGATATAGATATGGAAAACATATAGGATATATTGTTGGCTTCATTTCTTAGCTCTCAGGTTTTGATAGTTTTTAAAGTTACTTTACAGAATTGAAGTTTTTTATTTTTGAAGTTTTATGGATTTGAAGTTTTTTATACCTTTGGGCATAAAATGGTATATGTAGTTAAGAATAGAAAGAAAATGAGAAGATACCATTGAGAGCCTTAGATATATGATTTAAAATTTTTAAATCATAACAAATTTTTTAGCATTTATTTGTAACTCAGTCATAACAGTTATAAATACCTTACATTTCTTACAAGGAATTTCCTTATATTCAGTATTCATAGAATGTTCTAAAGACACTATGTTTCATAGAATAAGAGCTTATCCTGTCTCTGGCTTGAAATGTCAATACAGTATTCAATCTATAGAGCACAAATTGAACTCTTTATATAGAAAGTATATTCCATGAAGAGTATTCTAGTAAATTTCAAAATTAAATGCTGTTTATTTTCCCTTAAACAGCTTTACACAAATCCCAAGGAACCTGAGGTAAGAAGACACATATAGGTGGGTAGTATATGTATATTTTATTTAAGTATGATTACCTGATTGAAGGCTGTAGATTATATTATCAGACTACTCTAGGAACAGAGCAACTCATAGGGAGCTCTTTCAGTATATTTTATTATAAATGTGACCAATCCTTTGTTATGAGATTTTCAAGCACTTTCTAGGGGTATTAGGAAAGAAAAAGCATTGAGTAAACTGAGCCTATTCCCTAACATGCTAACATTAAGACTCTCTCAACATATAAGTATATAAAAGCCACATTTTATTATTTGTTTTAGCTGATTCTGAATTATTTATGTTTATGGCCTTTGGGAAAAATAAGTGAAGTACGCTGTGATTCTAAACTACGTTGCTAACTGAACTCTCCCCTTTTTGAGCTTCACATCACGTGGATGTTCAGAGCTTTGCCTCTTTACTTCTCTCTCTCGATTTCTCCCCTTTGCTTGGTGAATGCTACTCATCCTCAAGGCCAGCTTATATTCAGAATTTTCACAAAGCCTCTGGCTAGTTTGTCTACACTAACTTCTTCCTTATCTCAATTCCTTTTCTAACAGAACCCCATGATGTGTGTGTGTGTGTGTGTGTGTGTGTGTGTGTGTGTTACTATGGATTGAACCCAGGAGCATTCTACCTTCGAGCTACACACCTAGCCCTTCTTATTTTTTTGTTTTGAAACAGGGTCTCACTAGGTTTCTGAGAGTCTCACTACATTGCTGTGGCTGTCCTTGAACCTGTGATCCTCCTGTCTCAGTCTCACAAGTACTGGGATTATAGGCGTGTGCCACCTGCCCAGTTAGAACCTCACAATTTAACACTCTCACTTGATTCATGTAGATTATTTTATTTCCAAGCAGATTGTGAATTCTTGAAGACAAGTTTCTTGCCTTGTTTTCTGTCTCCCAGAGTGAATATTACAGTCCTGGACATGTACTAGTTACTTGGGCCACTTTGAATGGCTTCTGTGGCTGAGGCACAGAGTTGGAGGGAGAAGCTCTCTGTTCTTTCTTCTCATCTTCCTCCTAGCATTCTTCCATTATTCCTTACTTTCAGTTTTCCTTCTGTAAGACAAGGGGTTTGGTCTAACTGGTTGTATTCAAGACTTAGTTAAGTCAGGGATGGTGGCATATACTTGTAATCCCAGGACTTGGGAGGCTGAGACAGGAGGATTACAGGTTCAAGGCCAGCCTCAGCAATTTAGTGAGGTCCTTCCTCTGCAACTTTGTGAGACCCTGTTTCCAAATTAAAAAAAAAATAGGGCTGGGGGTGTAACTCAGAGGTAGAATACCCCTGGGTTCAATCCCCAGCACCAAAATGAATGAATGAATGAATGAATGAATGAATAAATAAATAAATAAATAAATAAATGAAAGACTAAGTTATGTGTTTTCAGGCTTTAACATCCTCTCTTTGCAAGATTACAAATAGCCTTGTAAGCAAAGGGGGAGAAAACGGTTACATATAGGTGGGTAGCAATCCCTCAATTCCCAACTAGTTTTACCTCTCTTTAGTTTTGTGTCTTGTTTAATTTCAAAATTTTTTTTCCCTGTAGGTTTGAGGGAAAGTTTCTCAAACTAAAACTGTCTGATAAATTGTTAATAAATTGGTCATTTTCTTGGTGCAGTGTTTATCATGTTTTCTTATGCACATAAAACTCCTAGTTTGAAATCAGTGGTTTTTGTGTAGTGAAGTGCTGAGCAAACTAGGCCCAACTACAGAAAAATCGGACAGAGTGGGGAGAAAACTGTGAAGTGAGTTTTGATGCTGGCATATACAATCATGAGGTGAGGAAACAAAGCTTATTGTGTGGCAAGTGCTGCACTGTCATTTACTTTTGGATACTTGGAACATTTGCTGATGTTTCCCTATAGTAGTGATTCCTAACTGCTAGGTGCCCATGGCACACTGTTTTTAGTACTGGGGATTGAACCCAGGGCCAGTCTGCCTCTGAGATACACTTGCAGCCCTATTTTATTTTTTTATTTTGAAACAGGGTCTTACTAAGTTGTTGAGGACCTCACTAAGTTGCTCAGACTGGGCTTGAACCTGCAATCCTTCTGTCTCAGCCTCCCAAATATTGGGATTACAGGTGTGCACCACCATGCCCAGCTCATGGTATACTTTTGATTACTAAAAAATTTTATAGCATGTTTGAAAGTATTGGAAAATTCAAAAGAGCTGGGCATGGTGACACATGCCTGCAATTCTAGTACTTGGGAGGCCGAGACAGGAGGACTGCAGGTTTGAGGCCAGTTTCAGCAACTCAGCAAGACACTGTTTCAAAATAAAAAATAAAAGGGCCTGGGTTTAGCGCAAAGGAAGAACGCCCCTGGGTTCAATCCCCAGTACCAAAAACAAAAAGAAAAACAGCAATAATAATACCCCCTTAACCCCCCCCAAAACAAAACAAAACAAAAAACCTCAAAAGAACAACAAAGTTAGCAATGATTACAGTATAACTACTAGTATAGTATTGCAATGTTCACAGTGCCTAAAAGCATCCAGAAGGTTGCACTGTTTTTTTTTTTTTTTTTTTTTCGGTACTGGGGATTGAACGCAGGGGCGTT
>PVJS01048620.1:0-14980 GCA_004027185.1 Glis glis
TTTTTTTTTTTTTTTTTTTTTTTTTTTTTTTTTGCTGTACCAGGGATCGAACCCAGGGGCGTTCTACCTCTGAGCTACACCCCCGGCCCTATTTTTTATCCTTTATTTTGAAACCGGGTCTCACGAGGTTGTGGAGGCCTCACTAAGTAGCTGAGGCTGGCCACCAACCCGGATCCTCCGGTCTCCGCCTCCCAAGTACTGGGATTACAAGCGTGCGCCACCACGCCCAGCTGTAAATATATATATTTATTTATTGGTGCACTGTACTCTCACATCAAAATGTAGTTCAGAGTGATAGTGACATACATGCACCCAGCACTTCTGAGCTTTTCCCCGATTATTCCCTAGCTTCTACATAGGAAGAAGCTAGGGAGTGGCTAATCTAAACTGTGACTGGTTAATCTCACTTCACATAATGTTCTCCAGGTCCATACATCTTCTTGCAAGTGACATAATTTTGTTCTTCTTTATTGCTGAGTAGAATTCTACTATGTCTATATCCCATAATTTTTTAATCCATTTGTCTGTTGATGGACAACTAGGTTGGTTCCATAATTTGTCCATTGCGGATTGCTTCTCAGGCTTTTGTCTTCTTTATGTAACAGAAGGAAGTAGAAGCTGGGTTTGCTGTCACATGTTGGTAATCCCAGCACTTGGGAGGCTAAGACAGGAGGATTACAGGTTTGAGGATAGACTCAGCAGTTTAGTGAGAACCTATTTCAAAATAAAAGGGCTCAGGGTAGAATGCCCCTGGTTCAATACCCAGTAACAATAACAACAAAAAAGTAAACATAGATATTTTTAGTATCATATCTTAATATTTAATATAAAAACACAATTTGACTTTCATATGTGCTAGTTTTTTATCTAGAATTAGAGATGAGAGCTTGCTATGAAATTCCTGTGTTCCAAGTCTATGGAAGTAATGCACTGTGTTAATGGAATCATTTTTTAGTTTAATACTATGATTTAAGGCTGTGTGTGTGTATATATACCTAATTGATCAATATTAAAAATTCAATTGGCTAGTATTCTGTCATTTGTCCTAATGTATTGATATGCTTGGGCTAAAATACTACTAAATAGCATCAGAAAAAAAATTTTTATGCTTGATTGAAAAGTTACTAAAGGAAGACTAAGTCTACTTGAACCAGCTTTTTCCTTTGGGTCAATATTAATCTGAGTGAAATAGAAGTCATTTCTACTTAATCTTTTCCTTCTTTCTATCATTGGCACTATTATTATTTCCAACTGGTCCAGTAATAATGTGAAATTTCCCAGGTCCAATGAGATTAGCTAGACAGTGTCACAGTTGCAGGGAGTTTTTCTTGCTTTCTTTATCTTCTGTCCCCAAAATTGAAAAAGATGAATCAAGATGAAGACAAAGGAGACTTTAATATCCCCCTAAGTATTTAACAAGAGTCACATTTTAATGTAAATGTCAATAGTATTGTATGCATAAACTTGTATTTTATTCATAATAGGGATCATGCCTATCTCTCTGTGAATTTAGTAATTTATGTGTAAACTTAAAAATATATGATCACCTCTGGGGAGAAAATATTTGATGAGAATAAAGTTTAGTAGACATTGTAAACCATGATGTCTTTCCTTCCCTATTTCTTCTTTACTCCTATGCAATATTTCACTACAAGAAAATACACACACACACATACATATACACACACATACACACACATACAGAGTGAGCTTTTTTGCAAAGATGAATATAGAAGAGCACACACACTATATATTATATATATGTACATAAGAGTACACACACTTTATACTATATATGTATACAGAGAGAGCTTTTTTCAAAGATTAATATTCAAGTGTATATACATATATATATTTGTATTTTCACCTTTGAAAATAAGATCAAGAATATTATATTTTATTCTTGCTATACATTAAATTGAATTGTCACATTTAAAATCTTATTATCATATATATATATATCATATATATATATCCTTACTGTCTTAAACATTTGATTTTCCTGAATGTTGATTTAGGAAGCTACTGTAGTTAGTCCCTTAGTCATTTTGTTTCATATCTAAATTACTAAGGTCTTTAAATTCACCCTGCTTACCTACACAGAAGAATTTACAGATAATGACAGCAATTATTCTGAATTAATATCACTGGTATTTAAAACATCACTAGAAATATCAAATGCTTCATCTTTTTTAATAAGTAAAAATTGTAATTGAATATCCCCAGTGCCTGTGACATATACACTTAGCACATCCTTTCTCACTCTTTCATATAATCTTGCAGCTGGCCTTTTAAATCAGTAGCTACATCTTACTCAATTAATTTCGGCAAAGTTCACTTAGCAGGAGCCATCTTATCAGCTCTTGACAACTGTGTATATAATTCTGCCATAGCAGAAGTGTTTCTCTCTGATTTTATTAAACTGAATAATACATAAAAGCAATTTTTGAGAACAAACTTTCTCAAACATTAACCTTATTAAAATTCCATAAGTTTTTATATAATGTTTTGGTAAGATTATTTTGAAAGTACACTTTTCTCATTACAGAGTTATAACTTAGCAAATTTCTTTATTATTGCAATGTGTTTGTATACATATATGTGTGTGTGTGTGTACACACACACACACACACACACATATATATATATATATATATATATATTTACACACACATATCCCACTTGGATTAAATTTAGGTTTAAAATAGCACAGGCAATGTTCTTTAATTTGAAACTTTGCAATTTCTCCTCTGAGTTTGGCAAAACATAATATTTCTAGTGGCAATAAAAATGTTTGTTTACCCAAACCATTTGCAATAATCCTATACTATGAATAATATGTATGTTTTCTTGACAATATAAATATGCTGTTTATTTTGAGTATACCCTGAATTCCAAATTAAAAAAAAAAAACTTTATTACATGAATTTGAGTTAATCCTAAACTTAAGTTCAGAAAACTCATTTCTCAACAGTTCAATTAATAAAAATATGTAGCTTCACTTCAGTTTTGAAGTGATAAACAATTGAAAAATTAGTCACATATTTCTGAAACTATTTGTGAGAGTACTTTTTCTAAGTCAACATGAATTATGAGGTTTTTAGGGTTTTTAGAGTATGGATGAATCTTTGATGTTCTTATTTATTGATGTCCTTCATAGATCTTAGATTAAAATACAAATATTATCTAAAACTTATAGTCTATAGCTGTATAATTGATACAGTTATTATGTATAGTTTGCTCTTGTTCTTAAATGTATACCATATGGACTTTGAACATTGAATCTGTCTGCAGGTATTAAACACATGTCTTTGAAAATTTGTTCTTTACATTTTCAGTTCTTATTAGAGAAGATTGTGATTGGTGATATCATGTGATTGAAAAAATATGAGTGGTCAAGTAATCCTAGGTTGTGTACTTATAAACACTTCCCTGTTTTGTAGAGAAATTTGCTCTTTGACATCGTTGAGGACTTTGTGATCTAGTGCCCTCCAATCCTTCTTTACAAGAAGGTCCCCTTTGTTTTGCCCATTTTCAGACTGATTGCTCGTTACAGTTTGCTAGTGCTTTAACCAATGGTTATTCTTATTTGTACTCAGCAGATTTAGATCATTTCTGATTGCCAATATATACAGAGCTAAGTAACTAATATATGTAGATACAATGGTTTACTACATGTCCATGTATAAGAACACCAATATCTTAGACTGGGATGATATTTGCCAACGCATAATCCCCTATGGCTGAAACAATGCATAGAAGGCTCCTCGTGACACTTCTTTTACTTAGAGCTGACGCAGGGACAATGTCCATTGACTCCAGTACTAGTCTGCAAATTTTTTGAATGACATTTTGACTATAGACAGATGTCAGTTAAATTACACAACATTTTTCATTAGGAATATAGATTTAAAATGCCCAATGAAATTAACTAATTACATATTATTATCCTGAATGAGGTAATGCATTACAAACTGTAACTTAATTAATCTTACTTTAATGGTTTCTATAAACATACCTGATATGCACTAAGAAGCTTAATCATTTCAAGGAGACAGATCTGGCTCAATATTAGAACATCACATTTAATTTAGAAAAAGTTTAATTTAGTAAAAGTCATGTATCGTATGTTTTTATTTCTGTGCTTTAAGATGATTTCCAGGTTTATTACAGTCAAAATAAATTATTTTCAATTGAAACAATAAAAAATCCTTATGTTTCAGAATTTAAGTCTTATTCAAAAGGTTTATCACATGACAGGTATGTTTACCTAGATGCTTTAAAAAAGAATTAATCTTTAAATAAAGAATTAATCTTTATTTTTGTTTACTGAATACAAATTATTAAAAGTATATATATAATGTATACATTTATTTAAGTCAATTATCATTAAATTTAAAGAATTCACATGGGAACATTGAAAAATTCAACTTGAGCTGGGTATGTAATTCAGTAATAAGGCCCTTGCCTAGGGTGTGTGAGGCCCTGGGTTAGATCCCTAGCACCTCAGGAAAAAAAAAGAAAGATGAAAAGAGTGTGCATGTATGTCACTGTCAACATGCTTTACATTATGATGTGAGACTATAATACACCAATAAAGGTATATTAAAAATAAATAAATAAAAAAGAAAATTCAGGTTAATAAAACATCCCTAATTTTCTTTGAAGAATTTTAAAATTAAGAAAATATCTTTATTTTCCTTAAAACTTTTAATAGAAGAAATATGAAAATGTACTTATTTTAACTATGCTGTATAAATAACAGTTTTAATAAATTTTAAAATAAATTGAGACACTTCAATTTGGAATGACTGACTGATTTTTATAAATGTAAAAATATCAACTTAGACATTTAATAAAAAGAAAAGGTAGAAGCCAGGTGTGGTGGTACACACTTGTAATCCCAGTACTTGGAAGGCAGAGGCAGGAGGATCAGGTCACGGCCAGCCTCAGCTACTTAGTGAAGTCCTGCATAACTTAGTGAAACCCTGAGACAATCACAAAAAAAGAATGGATGTATGTTTTCATTAATATGCGCAACCTAGGGAGTAGTGGGGACACAAAAGGGACTCCAATGACAACAGAGAACCCTCAGTAGTGCAAGGGAAGGGGTACAAGGGAAGGGGAAGGGCAAGAAAGAAGTGAATCTATGGAATTACTGTCATAAACAATGTGTACATATGAGATTATGCCAACATCATTCTTAGTGCTACATGTGGGGGGGGAGGGACACCAAGAGCTGTGGGCATGTATCTTAACACCAAACTGATACTCATTGTGATGTGAGACTACAATGCACCAATAAAAACATATTAAAAAAAATAAAGAATATAAAATAGGGCTGAGGGTGTAGCTTGGAGGTAGAATCCCCCTGGGTTCAATCCCCAGTACCGCAGAAAAAAATAAAAGGTAGAGATCAGTACCAATAGTTAAGAAGAAGTGTTAATTATAATATGTTAAGCTTCTTACTGTGGAAGCAACAATTGAAAAAGTTACATTGAGTTTAACACTCAAATGACTATATATTTTGGAGCTATATTGTTTATTGTGTTTGAAGAAATTTTTAAGCTATTGCTGAAATCAGGATTTTTAGTTTAAAATATTGCAAACTGTATATCTCTATCATGCTAAATATCTGTGATTTTTTTTGTTCAAATATCTACTGAACATTTAAACTGGAAAGACTATTATTATGATGATGATTTTGTGTGTGGTACTGGGGATTGAACCCAGGGGCGTTCTACCTCCGAGCTACACCCCCAGCCACATTTTATTCTTTATTTTGAAACAGGGTCTCACTAAGTTGCGGAGGGTCTCACAAGTTGCTGAGGCTTGCCGCGAACCTGCGATCCTCCTGTCTCAGCCTCCCAAGTACTGGCATTACAAGCGTGCACCACCATGCCCGGCTACAGTGGAAAGATTATTAGGTGCTGAAGAAACATCTGAGTTATTATTGAGGTGACAATTGATGCATTTTAATTGAGGAAGTAACTCCATGAATTCCTTAAATGAAAGCATGTTCAAAGTGTGTGTGTGCATGTGTGTGCATGTATGTGCTATAAATGAGCATAGTAATGGAATATTCATATTAATTATCGAATGTTTGAACTGTGCTACCAATAAACACTATAAGCATGAGTCTTTTCTTTTTCTACTTTGTGCCACAACGAAAGACTTTATTATTTTCCCAACATAGATTTGACTACACAATTTATCTGGAAGTTTCCTTTTTATTTTATTTTGTTTTTAATTTTTTCTTTAAATTTTTAAAATTTTGAAACAGGATCTTGCTGAACTACAGCATGCTGGCCTTCAACCTACAATCCTTCTGTCTCAGAGGTGTACACCATGATGTCCACTAGAATTTTTCTTTTAAAAAAATGTAGAAACAACAAAGAAAGGTGACAATGAATAATAGCAATAGTAGTATCACCAGCTTGTAATTATAAATACCTCTAAAGGAAAAACAAAGCAAAAACAAATAAATAAGTCAACATAAAACAGGTTATATGAGAGTATCTCTGACCCACATATAAAAATTATGTAAAGATAAAAGATACTTTGAATGAAATGGCATGAACCAACATAGTATGAGTTTTGAGTTTGTCAAGTATTTCCATACTAGTAATGAGCTAACAAAGCTTCATGTTTTATTTAGCATCACAAGTCAGAGATGTGAAATATTTCTTAGATGTTGGATCTGGAGATGAGTTGCTGACATGTCTCAAGGAAGAACCCTTTGTTCCCATTCCTGGGAGTGCTAATGGCAGGAGAATTCCTCCTTTACAAGAACTGCCTCCTCAGTTGAAGAATTTGCCAACGTGACTTCCCAGGGCAAGTCACGTTGACTACTGTCAGAGGGACAGGTAAGAAGGCCCAGCCATTCCCACTCCAGGCAGGACAACTCTTGGCCATATTTGACTCTAGATGTCCCTGGGTTAGCAGAACCCCTAGTAAGTACATGGAGAACATTTCTACCTCTGTCCAGAGGACTTCCTTCTCCCTGCCTTTCTCTTACACTAAACTACATCTCAACCATGGTTCTCAGAGAATCCAATCTGAAATATCTTATAAATACAATTTTAGTAAAAAATTGGTATATGATGTGTGACTTTCTTCCTTTTTAAATTTTATTTTGTTTATTAGTGCATTGTAATCATACATCTTGATGAGATTCAGGGTGGTAGAGGCATACATGCACACATCACCCATTTAGCCCTCCCCAATTCCCACCCCATGTGGTACTGGAGATTGAATCCAGAAGAATTCTATCTCCAAGCCACACCCCCGCCCTATTTTATTTTTTTATTTTGAAACAGGTTCTCGTTAAGTTGCTAAGGGCCTTGCTAGGTTGCTGAGGCTGGCCTTGAACCTGCGATCCTCCTGTCTCAGCCTCCCAAGTATTGGTATTACAAGCATGTGCCAACACACCCAGCTATGTGACTTTCTAAGGATAGTCACTTTTGTTCCAAAACCTAGGATTAAATTACATTTATTCATAACTGATTTTCTGTAATAATATATGGACCATCTAGACAGAGGAGATGGAGGAGATAATAAATTCTGTGATATCTGTGGTATTCTTGAAGGAGGTAATAGGCCAAGATTCTGATGACAGTCATCATACAAGCCAGAACCCAACAAAAGCTTGGTTTGTTTTCAAACTGTGTAGGGATGGTAGAATTAGACATGCACTGTGAAAATAAAATAAGTGTAAAATTTAGACACATATCCTGTTTTTCACACTTTCTTTAAAAGACAGCAGATTCCTTAGCATCTTCTATTTTACACACTAAACTATTTTGAAATCTGCCTATGATCACAGAATTTTGTGATGTGCTAACGTGCTTATAATACTCAGCTTTTAAAATTTCAATTAGCAAGTGCTAATTAGCATCTAAAAGGGGGAAGAGGTCCCAGAGAGGTTGTAAGAAAAACAGGGAAGATAAAAACTTGAGAGGCTGAAGTGAAAAAGAAATTACTTTAAAGCAGAGAAGGGTAGAATGAAAGAACAGAAGACGGGAGAAGAGAAGACAAATAAAAGAAGCAAACATTTTGAGGATGGTAAAAGAAACAGATGAACAACATTAATTTTTAAAGGCTTTTTAAAAACATTTCTTTAAATGAGATTCTGAAACAGTTCTTAGTTTACATGCTTGAAATGTTTAATTTCTTTTTCTTTTTTTTAACCCAGGAGTTGCATATGATCAGAGCGAAATTCTATTTTCAATAGTTAATAATTAGCAGGGCATGGTGGTGCATGCCTGTGATCCTAGTACTTGGGAGACTGAAACAAGATTACAGGTTTGTGGCCAGCCTCAGCACCTTAGTGAGGCACTCCACAACTTAGTGAGACCCTGTTTCAAAATAAAAATATAGAATAGGGCTGGAGGTATAGCTCAGAGGCAGAATGCCCCTGGGTTCAAGTCTCAGTACCACAAACAACCTTACTGTCAGTCTTATTCTTGTTTTGTTTTAAATTGAACACATTTCAATGCAAATATATAGTCTTAGGAAGTTCATAAGAACTCAGTGCCTTGTTATAAAAAATTGAGAAAATCCCTTAAGAAATTATTTTCTATTGTAAGTTGACAATACAAATATTTTAAATAATAAATCATATTAAACCATATGCACCCAATAAGGCAAAAGTCATGTAATTGACTATCTAAACTGCAGGCAGCTGGAGATTATTCTTGAATTCCTCATAGGAAGAAAACCAAAATAAGCAGCAGGAAAACAACTCATTGAGAACATCAATGAAGCTATGTTTTAGTGAAGGAAAACAACAGAAGTCTCATAAGGCAGAGTAGAGCAGATGGCCCCAAGACTCTTTTGGACGAGGTAATTTTTGTATCCAGACCATAGCGTATGAAGGAAAGCAAATGTACTGGGAACAAATTAACTGATACATACGGATGTGGGTGTTAGTTTCCTAAGGTGAGAATCAAATTCACAAACTTAACATTTAATCAGAACTGTTGTTTTTAACTAGCATGCCATGCTCTATTGCTTCCTGATAATACACCATATGATTTGCAGTCAAATGCTAATGATGAATAGAAATGACAGCATGGAGAGAACAGAATGGAGGCAAACCTTCTTTTCTCCAGATAGTCAGGAAAACTTTAAACATTTTATGTCAGGATATTGAAGAAAAAATGAGCGCATCTCTTCTTACCTGCATACACAATGGAGTCATAGCTCTCCTACTGATAACATGCCTTAAATACTACTAGAAATGCAACTGTATGGAAGATATAAACACAAATTATGTAATAATGTTGAAAACTTCTGTAGATTGTGGAAAATATATATTATGAAATAATTTGGCTGAAACATAGACTATATTTATTTTGGCCATCATTCTCATCAGGGCTTAAGTTTTGTTTACAGAGTGTTGTTGCTGCAATATTTCATGTGCAATTATAAAAATTGTTAAGAAAATGTGGAAAAATCATGTCAAAGAAGGCAATCATCAAGAACAAAAAAATAATAAATGCTGGTGAGGATGTGGGCAAACCGGAACCCTATTACACTGTTGGTAGAAATACAAACTAATACAACTACTTTGGAAATCAGTGTGGAGGTTTCTCAGAAGATTGGGAATGGAACAGTCATTTGACCCAGCGATAGCACTCCCGGGCATCTTCCCAAAGGAAATGAAATCAGAATATTATAATGATATTTGCATATCCATGTTCATAGCAGAACAGTTTACAATAGCCAAATTATGGAACCAGCCTAGATGTCCATCAGTGGACAAAACTTTCGTATGTACACACAATGGAATTTAACATGGCTATAAAGAAGAACAAAATTAGACCATTTGCAGGAAAATGGACAGAACTCAAGGATATTATACTGAGTACACACAGTCCCAAATAACTAATAGATGTATGTTTTCTCTTATGTGTGGAAGCTAGAGAGATATTTGACAATAAGGGCAACATCAGATAAATGAGCAGAGACTCTAGGGGAATGACTGAGGATAATTAGGGAAGGGGAGGGGCTAAATCATAAAGAATGCAATAGTAGAAATAATGTTATGAACGTACACAAAATTGCCAATTCCAATCTCAAAGACTTGTGTGTGGGGGGACCCAAGGGGAAGTGCAACAAGAGTTGTGTGCTTATATTTTTCTAACATTCTGTACCCCATTATGATGTAAAATTACAATGTACCCAATAAAAATGAATAATACATTTAAAAAGTTGATAATTTACTTTTAAAAACGTGATTCATAAACACATTGAAAACAATGTTTGAGTCTGTGTATGTGAGGGTCTATGTATGTGAGTGTGTGTTCGTGAATAAAATATCCTTTCAGGTTTATCTTTGAAACCTTAAGGACTGTTAATAAAATAAAGATATGCTCAGATGCAGTTTCATGTCAATGAAGCAGTAATGGTAAGTGTTAAGCTGACATAACCCGAAAATTAGCACAGTCCATAACTGTGCTCTCAATGCATTTTAATGAATATTTTTTTTACATTTTTAAGAATAATTTGTTTTTCTCTTCCATTTCGGATTACTTATTGAATAAAGGAATTATACTTTGAATATTATAAAGCATAGCAGAATCACATACTATAGGGAGATGTCACATAAATCATCTAGCATCCTTTTTGTCCACATTTTTCAAGTAAATATCATCTGAATTTCTCAGTACTATGCAGTGCCCCCAATGCCATGTGGTGTGTACATGTGTGGGATTACAATTACCATAGGAGACATTTGGAAAAGTAATGCAAAGGGTGGGCCAGGGTCATTGTTTTGAGCTTATTGAAAAGACTAAGGATTACTAATAAGAATTCAGTGAATGGGAATTAGCTATGTCAAACTTCTCCCAAAGAGTTGTCCTGAAGAACGAAGAATTGTCCAAATCTCCAGTACTATCTCTGCCAAACAGTGATGAATCACAATTCAACCTTGTCATATCTCTCTGAGGATAGAACCATCTTGTTGTAATTCATATACTCTACACCACAGTCAAATTGAAGACCATATCATCATTAAAGTAGGTCATTGTAGGTTGTTTTCTTTTGCCGAAGTATTTTTCTTTTCTACTCCCTGACACCACCAACCTGGACAACTCACTTTTCAGTTTTATCCTATTGGTTGTCTTTTCCAAAGGGTTCTCCATCTCCCTCATGTTCGGGTAGTTACTTCTCTCTATGAATTCACAAAATATCATTCCACTAATGGTTGTGTTCACCTGTTTGTCCAATTGAATGTGTTTTCATGTCATTGCATTCAGACAATGAATAATTTCTCATTCATTTTTACATGTAATAACTCCAGCACTTTGAAATGTATGTGTACATGATGAGCCCAATGAATGGTCAATGAAAAAAAAAAAACTAGAAAGGTGAATAGAGTTTTCTGAAAGACCTGTTATATTACATTTGGGAAACTTCTCTTCACTTGAAAGAAATATCACACTTACCCAATTAAAAATATTTATAATATGATACAATGGATTTATTCTTTTAAAAACATATAGATAATTCTTTATGCTCCAAATAAAACTGTGTGAAAATTTTAAGAGTAGTATTTAAATTATTTACATCATAAATTTCTAAATTTTTAGCTGATACATAAAAACATAAAAATCGTATCTTGTGATGTTTCAGTACATGTGTACATTTTGTAATGTTTAAATGCAGGTTGAACATATCTAATTCCTTATCCATTGATCTTTTCATTATGAAGAAAATACTCTAAATAAATTTTCTCGCTTTTTGAAATATATAGTACATTATTGTTATTTATATCACATTACTTATAATAGCATATGAGAAATTATTATTCCTATATATTTAGTTATTCCTAAATTGTTCTGATTAATATTTATTTATTTATTATTTGGTACTGGGGATTGAACCTGGGGGGATTTTACTACTGAGCCATTCACCATGCCCTTTTTAATTTTTTATTTTGTAACAGCATCTTGCTAAATTGCTGAGTCTCACCAAATTGCCAAGGCTGGCCTCAAATCTACAGTCCTCCTGTCTCAGCCTCACAAGTACTGGGATTATAAGCATGTGACACCATGCCCAGCTACATTAATTTAATTTAGTTTATTATCTAGTTCCTTGAACTAAAATATTTATTTTATAATTCTAGATAAATAGTGTTCACCAAGGTATGGTAGCACACACTAGTAAACCCAGTACTTGAGTTGCTGAGACAGGAGAATCACAGGTTTGAGGTCCACATAACAGCTTAGCAAGACCCTTTTCAAAATAAGAAAAGGTAAGGGTATAGCTATGTGTTAGAATGTCCCTGGGTCCAATCCCCAGTACCAC
Organism: Glis glis; assembly: GCA_004027185.1. NCBI lineage: Eukaryota > Metazoa > Chordata > Mammalia > Rodentia > Gliridae > Glis > Glis glis. The sequence continues at coordinate 12,313 of PVJS01048620.1, forward strand.
CAAAAACAAAACAAAACAAACAAAATAGCAACAACAAAAAACAAAGAAGAAAAAAGTGTTCAAATAAGTGATTATTTGAAATAAAGAGTAATACATAGTAAAACAAATGACACATTTTTAAATTATTAAATCTATATTATTTTTAATATGCTAAACATCAGGTTCCATGGAATTTCCTGGAAATTTAGAAATAGAAAAGACAATTATGATACCTGCTTTCACAAATGTTATACAATTGGGGAAGATAGATGATTAATAAAATAAATAAAACAATGTTTAATTGATGAATTGTACTGAGATTCTATACTTCTTCAGAACTTTAGGAAGCACTTGATGTTTCTAAATTCGAAATTTATGAAATTTCCTACATATCTACAAAATGAAACAAGCCCTTGCTTTTTTACAATGTTGTAGGGACTGAGATAGGTTTTATAATGGACAAACATTATCTGGAATGTGGGCAGTACTCAATAACTGGTAACAAATGTTATATGAAAGCTATATGCATTGTAATTAGCATGGCTTTCCTCTGTACCTGGTCTTTTTCTCATAAGGTTTCATAATAAGTTTTAAGTCTTCTAAGAATTAAAAGATCTTACTAGGACTTGGTTACTCTCTTTTACATGTTACTCCTTAATTCTTGCTATGATGTTTCAGTTCCTTATTTCATAGGCAAATTTAGATTTAGAACAAATTAACACTACTTTAAATTTCTTTTGAATATTAGCATGGACTTAGAAATATATCAAAACACCATGAAGAGCAGTGTCTTGCTTTTCCATTGCTTGCTGTGAGTGTGCCTTGTTATTCCCTCCGGACTTTTCAGCTTTCTCCCAAGTTAATACTTTCTCAGCTCTTAGATACCTGGTATCTTGTCTTGCTATTCATCACTGTGAATTTAACAGCTAGCACACCTCTCAGTATTATCTCGAGTGTAACTGTGTCTACACAGCAATGAATCAAAGTCATGAAAACAGAGGCAAAGCATTTAACAAAATTTATCCTTCAAACTTTGTCTTAAAAAATCCTTTTTGTTCTGACAATTTCTCTCCGAAGTGATGTACTTTAAACATACTATCTGGAGAAATTTTACTTGATGAAAAAGTATTAATTAGGCATAACTATTGAGTTTTTTTTTCCAATGAAAAATTTATGCCTTAACTACAAGTTTATTAGGTCTTGAGTTTTTTCAAAATTGTTCCTATAACTGTTTATCTCTTAACATTAATACATTATATCTTGCATCCTAATACATTTTTAATGAAAAAGGAACTATAAACTTCATAGATATATGACAAATCAGGTGATAAATTGGGTCAGTTAACTGGAATTAAAGTCAGGCTTTGAAACTTGAAATGTTTTTATGATTTATGCAAAAAATCTTAGTTTAAACTATATTATGTATACTATGAGATCATTTAAACTCTACAGCTTTGAGCCCACACTTTTATTAACCCTAAATTATGAGTAGTAATCATAAATCTTATGGGCTTCATAAGCTAATTGGGAGATTATATTGAAAATTTTGATCAATTATGTTATAAACTTATGGAAACCAACAGTTTTATCATTTAAACATGATCTCCATTTTAAATTATCATTATTATCTTAATTGTACATGTTTATGGGGTTCAAGATGATAATTCAAAACAAATGTGCCATGTATAATGATCAAAACATTATCTTTTAAAAAGAAGATTCATAGTATATGTATTGAGTAGAGCAAGCTAAATTCAAGGTTTTTGTAGAGGTGGCTAAATATGAAAACATGACATAATTTTCTATAAGAAGAAAAATCTTTATGAGAATACTTTTTTGTCATTATTGTATTCTTAAGACAATGTCTTGGTGAACGTTTTAGTAACCAATGATTTTTAAATCTATTTAAATGTATGCTTTTACTGTCAGGAAATATTTTTCCCTAACACAAAATAATTCTAAGTTCATCTGAAATCATACTGAGGAAAAAACATTAGATCCAAAATTAGATCCAAAAATAGTTACAAATATAGGAAATTAAAAATTAGACAAATTGAATTTTGTGATATATTTGAAAATTGGCAGAGTTTTATTTAAATATTTATTTCTCTGCCTTTTACAAAATTTGGGGGAACTATAGAGTTTACAGTTTAGCTGTTACAGAAAAATATTATATGTCCACAATAATGTAGCTTGTACTATGGGCTAGAGAAAAACAAGTCTTAGGTATTTTTATGCAATTAGTATATAGGATTAATAAAAGTGATTATTTTCTACATCCTCCATAGAGTTGTAAGAAATAAACATGGTGGATAGCTTACTCTAGACCCTTTAGCTTTGAAATTAGGAAAAGCCAAATAAGTACAAACAAATATTTATCAAAATATTAACAATGGCCAGGTGTGGTGCTGCATGCCTGTAATCCCAGTACTTGGGAGGCTAAGATGGGCGGATTACAGGTTCAAGGCCAGCTTCAGCAACTTAGTGAGGCCCTTAGCAACTTAGTAAAACCCTGTTTCAAAATAAAAAATTAAAAAAAAAAAATAAAAAGGGCTGGATTGAACCCCTGGGTTCAATCCTCAGTAACACACACACACACACACACACACACACACACACACACACACACACATACACACACACACACACCACCACCACCACCAACAACAACAACAACAAAACAAAACAT
>PVJS01048621.1:0-14981 GCA_004027185.1 Glis glis
GTGGACACGCCCATGAAGATGAAGATGAGGGTCTCGCTGACGCTGCTCAGCATCTTCATGAAATACTTGATGGTCGTGTAGGACTTCTGAGACACGTTTTCTTCCACGTACTTATTCATAGTCATGGCACAAGCCGTGATTCTGAAAGAGAGGGTACAGCTTCCATTTCAACACGGTAATGAACCTATCCAGAATGCCAGAGCGTCTCCTAAGAGCGACCTTGTCACTCTACCCTTCTACCCCTGGCTCTGATGTTACTGCTTGATGTTTGCAAGTGAACATGGTTTGCATGTAAACCTTGAAAATGCTACTATCTCTGGAGGTCTTCGCTAATACCTGTGGTTGAATCATCCAGCTCTGTCCAGCTTTCTAGTCCCCTCAGCTCCTTATACCAGATCCACAGGTTCACAGGGTTAGGGTTAGGGTTAGGCATCAGCACCAGCAGCTCGCCTGTTAGCACTTCAAATAAAACAAGTCCAGAACACATTTGAAACCCGTTATCTTCCTATGTATCCAACTCCTTCTCCTACATATACTCTATTCCTCTGTTATCTAAGAATCCCAAACAATTGCATGAAATCTTAAACTTGAAACTGGAGTCTGTAGTCCCACTGGAATTCTCTCCAATCACACCTTCTCAGTGTACCCCTTTACATGTAATTGGGCTCCTCTGTGTGTGTGTGTGTGTGTGTGTGTGTGTGTGTGTGTGTGTTTGGTATGAGGCATTATTGAACCCAGAGTCATTCTTCCTCCATGCTACACCTTCAGCCTTTTTCTTTTAATTCTTTCTTGTTTTGTTTTGAAACAGGGGCTCTCCAAGTTGCTGGGAGTCTCCATACGTTGCTGACACTGTACTCGAACTTGTGATTCTCCTGTCTCAGCCTCCCAAGTACTGGGATTACAGGTGTGCGCTGTCATGCCTGGCTGGCTCCAGTTTCATTTGATTTTTCAACCAGAATATCTGTTGGATAAACTCTCTTTTTTATTTAAACCCAACACCTTAGATCTGGGACCCATTTTTATTAATCGATTGTATCTTCTTCAGGATGTATGAATAGGCTCCAGGAATTCCTAAAGGATGGAAACAATTTCCCTTGTCTCCCCTGGCATTTATCTCCAAATCTTTGGAACCACAGAACCCTTATATTCCACAATCACGATATCAATTTTGATAGGGAGCCCTTGCACACCCAGGAAAACGACCAAGTGTCTCCTAAGCCAGACACCGCAAGCTCTTCACCTGTTTTCCTCAGTGGACAAGGACAGCCTCGCCTCCCACCTCTCCCCACCCTGGCTCACACCACAGGCCTTGGCGGTCTGGAATTTTCTAGACATGCACATGCTTTTTTTTTTTTGCGGTACCAGGGACTGAACCCAGGGGCGTTCTACCTCCGAGCTACACCCCCAGCCCTATTTTTTATACTTTATTTTGAAACCGGGTCTCACAAAGTTGCGGAGGGCCCCACTAAGTAGCTGAGGCTGGCCGCGAACCTGGATCCTCTGGTCTCAGCCTCCCAAGTACTGGGATTACAAGCGTGCGCCACCACGCCCGGCTCATGCACATGCTTTTTACTGTCTTCTTGGCTTGCTGCACACAAGGGCTCCTCCCTGTCCGGAATATTACCCCCAAAAGACTCAAATGCCACCCACGGAGGGAAATTCAGGATGAGCTAGGTGACTGTTCACACTAGGTCCCATCTAGAAATTCATAGTTATTATGAAGTAGCAAAGGGCTTCACTATCAGAACGCGCAGCAGAACAAAGGAAGGAGGCAGGTGGCATGAAGGCGAGCCGCCCCACCTTGCACTGAGTGATAACCAAGCCATTAATCAACTACCCGCTGTGATCTGGGAAGCTTTCCATAGTCACAACTGCAGAGCTAGAGGGCCCTACACATGTTCCCCCTCTCTAGCCTGCCATGAGGCCCTCCTTGCCCTGAGATGTTTGCTGTCTGAAGGAAATCCTCCTACTGGGAGCGTAAGGACAGGAGGAAGGATGTAAATATCAGGGTCCTCTGAGTTAAGGCCAAGCAGGTAACCACAGACCTGTTTCATTGCAAAGAACAGAGCCAATCCTCACAGAGAGAACATGTCCATGTATATTGGGCTCCATATTAAAATAAAACAAAGACTCCACCCACACAAGAACCTTGCCTTTGCATACCGGAACATGCAGGTGTTTCTTTTAGACTTATGTGAGTGAAGAATGCATATAATGTATGTGGTTTCCCAAAAGAAATAGTGGCCTTATGAAACGTGTTAATAAGAGTCAGCAGCCACAAGCCCATGGCAAAGCCTCTGACATAGCTGAGGGCTTATCTAATAATAGTCCATGTTTATAGCACCTTTACTGTGTGCCAGAGACTGTGCAAACACGTTGTATGGATTGTGTCAGTTAAGCCTCAGAACACGTTTACGAGGCAGGTTCTATTATCATGACCATTTTTATAAGTGGGAGAACAAAGGCAGAGAGAGGTTCAGTTACTCAAGATGACACAGTTAATACACGGTGGTTCCAGGATGTTAACCAGGCAGTTTGAGTCAAAGCCAACACGACTGGAAATCATGTTAACCCTCATTTTTCCCAAGTTCCCAGTGAGCCCAGCAGTAGCTATTGGGAGAGAGGTCTTCCCACTCCTTGCCAAGCTCTGGCTCATCCATTCTCAAACAACCCTGTCTGTATTCATTTCCAGTGGCTGCTGTAAGAAATTGCTATACACGTTGTGGTTTCCTACCTACATTTAACATTTATATATCCAGAAGTCAGAAATCCAAAATCATTTTCACCAGATTAAAGTCAAGGTGTTGACAGGGCTACATTTCTTCTTGAGTCTAAGAGAATCTGTTTCTTGCCTTTCCCAGTTTCCAGAGGCTACTTAGACCCCTTTGCTTGTGGCTACAACACTCTGTTCCCCTAATCACATCTCCTCTGACTCCAACTCTCTTACCTGCCTCTCATAAGGATCCTTGTGATTACATCAAGCCCACCTGAATAATTCAGTGCCCCCTCACCATCTCAAGATCCTTTTAGTCTCTTCTCCGAAGTCCCTTGGGCCCTGTGAGGGTCCAAGAATTAAGATGCAAACATCTTTGGGGGCCATTGGTTAACTACATTTTGGAACATCTTCATCTTTCATGTTTTGGATTAATTTTTCTTTTACCAGATTTTACAAAGATTTCCCAATGTCCAATAATGAAGGCAAATGTTAGATTAAATTAACTTAAGAATCTGAATCATAGCATGTTTCATAAAGAAAAAACAGACACAGAAACACAAACTCATGAGCCTTTCTTAAATGTTGAAAGGAGAAAGTCTGTAACAAATATAATTTATAATGGCCATATTACTTCTGGAAGTTCTCTAGCCCTATGTAAGAGATGCTTCAAGGGGGTTTTATTAGGAAGTCTTTAAGCTTATAGACAAATAGGAAGAACAATGGACAACAAAGTACCCATTACTCAGCTCTTTCCAGTCATATCTGAAGCTCACCAAATGCTGTGTGTGCATGTATGTTCTTAGCACTTTGAATTTCACCATGGTATGTGATTAGAATGCATCAATAAAATTATATTTAAAAATAAAATAAAACAACATTGGCTACAGATGGTTCTTCATACTTGCCTTGTTGCCTTCTCTCTCTCCCTCTTTAATTTGGATATTTTGTTTGTTTATCCTTTGAAAAATGTTTTTGTTTTGCGAGAACAGAGAAGAGTGTTTTTTGTGGATGTGGTAAACATTTCCCTCTGAAATCACATTCACATCATTCATTGGGCAAAAAGTAAACAATTCAGGCAAAAAGTAATCGCCAGTGCACTCCAAGAGCAATTGAACAAACATCTCTATTCAGAAACAATTGAAAACAATGCCGTGGTGTAAGAATAATAAATGGATTAATTTTACATGAATGTGCACAGGGTCACTTTCCATTGCTTTGTATCATTAACATGACACCAGGAGAGATGCTCCTGCTCGCCAGACACCCTACTGTAACCTAACACAGTTTCCTACCAGCATCACTTAACAAGGAAGAGCACCCTGGGTGGGTACCAGAGGCCCTGACACCAAGTTGAGCCCTGTTCAGGAAGTGTGTGCATGTCTATCATGTCAATGCATGTTAGGGGCTGGGGGCAAATGTCCCAAGCATTCTTGTCCTGGTCTGTCATTTAAACTTGACAAACATGGTCACCTGAGCCTAGTGACACTAGCCGAGAAGACACTGGAAGCATCTTCACTGCAAAGAGATTTTTATTGTTGTAGTATACTTGAGCGGAAGTCAAATCAACTTCAGCCACATCATAAGTGCACAAAATTATAGTCGAGGTAGTCTCTCTCCATAGGGGGGTAGAGGATAAAGGTCCCAGGCATAGAGAATAATAAAACTTTCCCTGTCCTCTCTGGGGTGTCATCTTTTAGAGCTGAGAGTATTCACCATCACAGCACATTTGATTCTCCTTCATTTTTCTAGGAGTCGCAAAACACTTATAGAAGCGAAAGATGGTAAAAGCTAGGGCCTGCCTCTCCTCAGCTTTACTGGGTTTGGGGTATGTAATCAAGTGTGTCCTTGGGTATAATTTCGCATCACAGCATGTCACTGAAGCACTGCATAGTACAGAGAAGTTCTCATGTCTGATGTCCATGGCTTCTCATATTCATTCTGTAACATCGATGTGATAATGTCCACACCAAAATAATAGCCTCGACTTTTTATATTTTAGAAAATTCTAGTTGACTTTTTTAACCCTAAAGCATTCTTCAAAATAGGGGGAGGGAATAGGGTGGGATTGGAGGGAGGGCTAAATGTGCAATGTGTGCATGTATGATGTTCATACCCTGACATATATCAAAATGTATAATTATAATGCACCAATAAATGAACATAAAAAAATAAAAATAAGGGTAGATTTAGATTACTTATAAAAAAATAAAAAATAAAACTATTGGCCTTTAATATTCCCAGTATAACCTAATTTTATTAGTTCATGCTATTGAGTCATCCTCCCCCCTCTTTCCATACATGTCCCTCTTTACTCATTTCTATATTAGCTAATATGACTGTGAAGAGCAATTTCATATCAACCTCCCTTTTCTGAGCATCTGTGCTGGGCCAACTTCTGAATCAGGGTCTAGGAAGATGAAAGCAAGTAAGACACAGTAGCTCACCTTCAAGATTCTGTAGTCTAAGGGGAGAAAGAGTCTGGAGAGATCACTGTCACACAACATTGCATTACTAGAGACAGGAACGGGAAGGATATTTTGGAAGTCCAGAGAAGGAAACAACTTCTGCTGTTACAAAAGAGGGGATCATTTGTGCAAAATCTTCATCGAGAAGTGAGAGAGCTCATCAAGCAGGAAAAAAGAAGAGGGGAGTGTAGTCACCCCTCGGTTTCAGCAAGGGATTGGTTCTAGGAGCCCCCACAGATACCAAAATCTGAGGATGCTCCAGTCCCTTATATAAAAAAGCATAGTGTTGCATGTAATGTACACAGATCCTCCTGTATACTTTAAACCATCTCTAGATGACTCATAATATCTAATACAATGTAGATAATATGCAAATGGTTGTCATACTGTATTGCTTAGGGGAAAATGAGAAGGAAAAATGTTTGCACACATTCATAATAGATGAGACCATTTTTTAAATTATTTTTGCGTGTCTAGTTGGTTGAACCCATAGATGTGGACCCTGAAGATACAGAAATACAGGGAATATATATGGGCATGTGCAAAGGCATGAGAGGAATAAAGAGATTTGCATATTCAGGGACCTGCTGAGTGATGCTGCCAGCTGGAAGATAGGGAGAAAATGACGCTAAGAGATGGCGACGGATGAAGTTAGGGATCAGATAATGACATGGTAATATGTAATGCTTAGGAGCCTAAATCTTATTCTACAGGCTGTAGGGGAAAATGAGAAATTATATCTTTGATTATATAACTAATATCTATCTTTGATTATACAATTATTCCTAATCTCTCTATCTCCTCCCAGACCCAACTTCAAACTCCAGTAGGAAAAAGAAAAGTGTCCTCCATGTTTAGTATAATGTCACACATGACACTCTAATGACACTATAATTAATGACAATTAATGCATTTTGAGTCAGTAACTACCTGGAGGAGTTGTTAACAGAAGTCATAGTGTGATGTGAACACATTTGTATTACAGAAAGTGATCTCTGAAGGACATGTGGAAGCTAGATTTAGGAGGGCATGAACCTGGAGGATAGAGATGGTCTGTTTCCTATGATGGCTTGTCATTTTGTTTTTGAAAAGCCATTACAGCACCTGGCCCATAGAACATTCCAAAATGTGCCCAAGTTTTGACAGGTGTTGGTTTCCGTTCCATGGGACCACATGGAGGTCAGCCACGTACGGAACTCCCTGATTCATTCTACTTTGTTATTATCTTGCCTTGCTTTAACATAAACGTATGGTGATTATCACCAATTTAGAGACGGAGAAGTGAAAGCACTATAATTAGTGGTTTTTGCACTCACCAGCAAATGTGGTTTTATTTATCCCCGTATCACTCCAAATACAGCAGAGGGAAGAATCAGATCAGCTAATACTACCTCAGTAGTCTTCAGAGGAAAAGGCAGACTTTCTATTTAGACGACTGTCAAGTGCTTATATTCTTAGTAGAAAATCCCAACAAATACTTTTTTTCCATAGTACTCTAGGACTCCATTATGAAATTCAATAAAGCCCACCTCTTTTAGATATTCATTTTCCTTCCAACAGAACAGATGCTCTAAGAGAGTGTGGGCTAGCGTTCATCTCTGCTTAGCATGGTTCTGTTCTATAGTAGTACCAAGTTCAGGTTTCATGAGTGTCTGCTAAGTCTAGTATAATGAAGACCCAGAGTGTTTCATCTAGAAAGTCATGGGTCTTTAGAACCAAAGAGACCAGACATCAATATTGAAGGTGAGCCGTGAAGGCAGGTTTCTGGCTGTGAAGATAATAGATGATATATATGTGTATATATACTGTCTGTGTTCCCATGTATCTAGTGAAGAGGCTGTGCCTGTTATTTCAGTATTCAATGCCAAAGCTTTCTCTTTTTTTAAAGAGTTCTCTTTTTTTAAGTGTTTTTTTTTAAGAATTCCCTAATTTCTAATCCCACATTAGGAGATTCTTCCTAGGATCTGAACTGCTTAGAGTTAGACTGATCAAATGTTACAAATTCATTTGCTCCTTTCCCATATCTGTGTATGATCTTAAAAGTGTCGATAAAATTACAGGAAAATATAGCCCAAATAAATACATTCTCAATTAAAACTTTTCCAAATGCAAAGCACCCAGTGTTAGTGATGATGAGAACCAATTAAAAAGCTTTCTCTGTATTGAGTAAAGTCAGGTCTTGCGGTGACTCTTAGTACACTACACGGTCTCAGAATAAAGTACTCACTCATGTGAGGTAAGTCAATTATTCCAGGGCATGAATTTACTATACAGTGAATCGCCTCTTCCAGGAAACCTGACAACCAAGAGAAAGTAAGTTTGACATATGAGAAAATGCAAAAAAAATTGGTTTTCAAAGGAAGGACCCAACCATAAAAACTGAACAATCTTCCTTAAAATACCAAAATTGAAAGAAGTAAATTCAAACTACCATAATTGTTGCATTATTCATGTAGCCTTCTTGTCCATTTTGTAGGTTTTCCACATCATTTTTCCTTCTCCTTTATAAATGCTTTTGTTTCAACTAATGTTGATATATCACGTTTTGGCACCTAAAGCAGTCATGGTTTCGTGCAGATAAAACACACAAAGAATCACAACTCATTGTCAGAAGTGTAATGAAGTGGGAGACACCATGGAACCCACGCAGTCAGCTGACGCTAGCTGGGGAGGGTTGAGAGCAGCAGAAAGCCTTTGGTAAGCTCTGGACGATGGGATTAAAGTTCTCCAGGTAGAGAACTCCTGGTGTGTGCTGGAGGTGGGCTGCAGGTGGAACCTCCTTATGAGAAACCACCATGCAGCCGGGCGTGGTGGTACACTCCTATAATCCCGGTACTCTGGAGGCTGACACAGGAGGATCACAGGTTCAAGGCTAACCTCAGAAACTTATCAAGCCCTGTTTCCAAATGAAAATTAAAGGGCTGGGAGATCTCTGAGAGAGAGAGAGAGAGAGAGAAACCACCATGCAGTAACACTGCAAGAAACATATATACAGAGTATTTTCAGGGTTCCACGTGAGACCAGGGAACATCAGCAGGAAAAGAGTGCAGCAGTCTTCAGACCACATAATTACTGGAAGTTCTTAGGAAAATGCAAATGTCTGGGTCCCATCCAAGACCTCAAGAGAACCAGATCTCTGGCTGAGGACTGGGATTCTGCTTATGTAACAATCTTTCTAGGTGACTCTTAAATCCATCAGCATTTGGGGAAAGCAAGTAGGATCATAAGCAGAGGGCTTAGGAGAGGAAAGAGGAAGTTGACAAAGAGCTGAAGCCTGAATTGCTTTATTTAAAGTTTTATTGGAGGGTGAACATAAGGGCTAACATGGGATTTGAGGACTACTGTGGATTTATTACACTTTGCCACCAATTCTCCCTTGCTGAGAGTCCACCTAAGTAGCTTCACACTGCTGCCAGGGTCATTTCCTCCCTAGACAAGGATTCCTCAACCTTGGGGCAGCCAGCCAGCTTAGGGGGATGAACCCCAGCATTTACCCCACAGTCCCATTACAATATTATCAGTTGTGTATATATATATATATATATATATATATATATATAAATGTATCACTTTGAAATTCGCTATGCCATATAATCACAATGCACCAATAAAACTAAAATAAAGTCAAATTTTAAAAATAATTTTAATTATCAGTTGTCTGTGTAGTGGTATAACAAAGTTTCAGAAGCACACTGATCATGTACTTGCTATAAAGGAGAAATACAATTGTGTCACTTTTTTGCTTAAAGACATCAATGGCTCCCAATTGCCTACACAACAGAAGAGGCAAGGATGGCCTTTCTCACCACCCTGGAGTTCAACTCCCTGGAGACAGCAGAACCTTTCACCTTGGAGCTTCCATTCCAGTTCTCCCTTTTCCCAGAATGTCCTTCTCCCCATCACTAAGGCACCAACACCAAGCATCAGCAGTCCCACCCCTCGCGTTACTGTAAAGGACTGAGCTTCCCTTGATAACTTGCAGCCAGCACAGATAGGGACCGTGGTCTCGGTCAAAACCAGCTTATGTCCACTGCCTTCTACTGGTAACTGATCTACTGCTCATACTGCTAGGGCTGGTCATGTGACACAGTCTGATCCAATCACAGTTCTCCAAACCCCTGGACTCATCACAGTCCTTCCTTGGAAATTTTTTTCCTACAAGAGCTGGCAGAATAGATCTCACCTTCCTCTCCAGGGACAGGTTTTCCTAAAAATAAAGCCCAATTTGTTTATAACCTTGGTTTTATGTTTTGGAGCTGGCTAATCTAAAAGAAGAAAGCCATCACACAAAGAAAGACAAATTTGACAGAGTTGGTTCAGTGGGCATGGAAGTCCCTGGTCCTGTCACCCTGAACGCAAATCCATACCTGTCCTCCTTGAGAATTTCTTTACTTACATAATCTAGTAAGCCCCCCTTTTCTGGCTTAATCTGGTTTGAGTCGGGTTGCCTTCACTAGCACAGAGCTTCCCTCTGCTGTTTGAGCTGGACTCCTGGCTACAGTATGCCAGATGACTCGGTTACCTCAAATAGCTGGGGATTAACTGTGAGGACACATGTGGAAAGGGGCCACTTGGCCAGGTCACTTGGGAACACTGGAAAAGTCAGAGCTCATGCCCAGTTGAGGTAAGGGGAGAGTCGCAGCAGAAGAAAGAGCACACTGAAGGAAACCCACAACATCGAGAGCCACTATTACAGCCTCTCCTCGCCATGGAAACCAACAGAGGAAGTCTCTAGAGTCCCAACAGGCCAGGCCCTCCCCATGCAAAGGATTGCGGAGAAGGGAACGGAGGTTCATTAAATCCAGGTGAAGGAATAACAGGTGTGCTTAGGAGGCCTATCCTGTGAGAGCAAGCTGTGCCCCTCTGTGTCAGTCAGATTGCTATGGACAAATGGCCCGCCATAATCAACCTCAAAGGTGGGAATGTTGACTCTGGCACAGTTTCACAGGTCTCGGTCTCTTGGCCGTGTTGCTTGGGCCTGCGTGGGGGCACATCATGGCGGGAGCAAATGAGAGAAAGGAACAGGGGTCCCAATATCCCCTTCAGGGGCACACCCCAATGGGCTCACTTCCTCCAAGGGGGCCCCACCTCCGCAAGGTTCCACAACCTCCCATTAACACCACAGACTGGTGACCAAGCCTGTGACACATGAGGTTTGGGGGACATTTAAGGTACAAACCATGACACCCCCGTAGCTGAATTCGCTGCTCTAACCTTTCATGAAGGGGCTGAAAAAGTGATTTAAACCATGTATCCAAACAAGTTGTTCTTAGAAGTATTAACTGGATACTTCCTTTTTAGTATTAGTTCACCACAAAAAAGAAGAAAAGGTAATTATTTATCAGCAATAATGCAAAACTTACATTTCTGATTTATTATCTTGTTTTGCTGGCCTGCATATGACTAGAAAGTAATACTATTTTCTACAATATTTTGGAAACATAAGTCAACAGTGACATCGTTTTGAGAGATACCAGTAGACCAGAGGTAGGAGATTTGGGGAGGTAGGTGGGGAGGGAAAAGGGGAGAGTTTGTGAAGGAAAGAGTTCAAATAATGCTATCTTCATATATGAAGTTATCAATGTAAATCTCGATAACATGTACGGGAGGGGAGGAAGTGGGGTACTAACCAGACAGAAACACCCCAAGTGCTGCGTGCATGTATGTTTTTATCATTCTGAACCACATTATGATGTAAAATTACACCAATAGATATATGGAGTGATATACTGGTGATTAATGCACCAACACCAATAAAACTATTAAACAATAAATGCATGGTGTAATATATTGGTGTATAATGCACCAACACCAATAAAACTATTAAGCAATAAATGTATGGTATAATATATTGGTGTTTAATGCACCAATTTAAAAATGAACATAAAGAATAGTCAAGAAACTGTCTTAAAAGCAAAGTGGTGGCAGCATTATTCATTTATTAAAAAACCGCCATTCTTCAAATAGATCTCAGAGAATCTGTTCTGAATTCAGGAGCAAATTGTTAAAGTTTTGTGTCATTTAAATTTAGCAGGCAAACTTTTTTTCCTATCTGAAGAAAACCTCAATCCTCCCCTAAAATCTACTGTATTATCTACATTAAAAGGAGAGCAGTTTTAACGAGAAAAACAATGTCTATATTCTACCATTTTAGACAAATGTCATCATAGTAATATAATGCATTGATTTTCATAAGCCAGCCAAATATAGCATTTATTGGATTTATTACGAATTCTACCAATGCATGCTAGAAAATTAACTGTCTGAATGTCAAACTAAAATTATTATTTCACTAAGAAAACCTACCTGATAAACATAAAAAGGTAATCAGAAACAGGTTAGGAGTAGGGAAAGACTGGTTTGAAAATTTATCCCTGATAATCTTCGACAATGGAACATAAAATTTTACTTAGGTTTCCTTGTTTGTTTGTCTTTTTGTTTTTGCTTCTGACAAACATCAAATATCTTTTGAGATACTTAGAATAAAGAGCTAGAGACCTTAATTTATGCCACATAGAACCATCTCCTTTCCTTCAGTCTCTCCTTTTTTACTTCTTTCCAGCCTTTCCCATTCTTAAAGAAATGTTCTTTATAAAAAAGCATCATTGCCATCTATGGAGAGAAAGCATTTGTCTTGTGTTTTCCAGCTTCATTTTTTCTCTTTTACCCTGTCAAGGGGAATAAAACTACTTTAAGTCTTCAAATATCAAAATTGCAGCTGGGAGTGGTGGTGCATGACTGTAATTCCAGTATTTGGAAAATCGAGACAGAGGTTTGTAGATTCGAGACCAGTCTTAGCAACTTAGTGAGACCCTGTTCAAAATAAAATATAAAAATGGCTAGGGGTGAAGCTCACAGGTAGAACTGCATATATATGTAATTTTCAATTTCCCAGTCATCCTGGTTACAACATAGCCAAAAAAAAAAAAAAAAACAACCCGGTGAAGTTAATATTCATGCTATATTTTTCTAACCCATGATAGCTATATATCATCATTTCATTTCAACACCCAATCTATATAAGGATATCTAATGAGATATTCTACAATCATTTTTCCCAGTAAGTCTTACACATCTGCTATATATTTTAACCATAGAATACAATTCAAGTATTCCAGTAATGAAAGGCACATTTGGCTGGTGGCCACCCCTTTAGACATATGGTAGAAAAAAGTGACAACCCAGTGTTTTGGGTTCCTCCTTTAAAGAACCAAGCAAATGCTAGGGTTCATTAATTACACCTGTTTAATAGTTTAAACCATAAAAATAAATACAAATAATTTCGTGAATTATTTACATGGCCCTGGGCTAAGGTTTAGCATTTCGAACTCCCTCCTGCCTTTTCTAGTCTTCCCCCGCGGTTTAAGCAAAGTTTCACAAAAGAAAAGATACTAGCAAGCTTTTAGTTCTTGTTTTACTTTTTCCTGAAATTATACAGAAAATTAAGAGATATAGGATGTTATAGTTTGGATCTTGGATTCCCCCAATGCCCATGTATTAAAGGATTGGTCGCCAGCCTGTGATACCACTGGGAGGTGGTGGAACCTTTAGAAGGCGGTGCTTAATGGGAGGAAGTTGAGTCACTGGGAGTGTGTCCTTGAGGGGATATTGGGAGCCGGGCCGCTTCCTCTTTCTTCTTTTTCTTTCTCGTCTTGTTGAGATAAGCAACTTTGTTCAACTATACACTGTCACCATGATCACCACCTGCCTCACCACAGGCCCCCAAAGCCACGGAACCAACACACCATGGACTGAAACCTCTGAACCATGAGCTGAAACAAAACCTTCCTCCTTTTAAGTTGATTATCTCAGGCATTTTGTCACAGTGAGTGAAAGCAGACACATACGTTTTGCTTCCCTGTGGTTTACAGCAGTAAACATGACCTGGTTATTCTAGGACCTCTGGCACATAGGACAATGATTTCATATCCTTAATCTTGAAGAGGTGGTTTCCTAAATGCTACAAAGCATGGCTAAGAAGAGCTAGGAGAGAAGCTATAGTCACGCTAAAGGCTACCCTTTGCTAGAAAAATCCTCTGCCTCCTTGATAATGCGGTCTTTGTTAATCATTCAAATTAGCAGCACAGGTTGATTTATCTAAAACTTCCCTAATCTCCCTCTTCCCCCTCCAGGACTGATGCAAGTCTAATAGGTCACCAGCCACCCAGTCAATCATTTCCACCTAAAGATAGAAGGAGCTTACAGCCTGTGTTTCGATGGACTTTCAGGGCACTAGTCCACCATCGTCTCCGCCTTGCTGGCTTACTGGATAAATCTCTTTCCTGGTCCCAACAACTTGTCCTCAATTCACTGGGCCCTTTTCAGCGGTAAGTAAACCGACTCGGGTTTAGTAACAACAAATAGATAACAATTATCAACTCGCAAAACAGGAAGAAGAGAGAATAGGTTTTTCACCTTTTCGGCAGTACCTCCTCAGCCCACTACCGCAGCCCTGCTCCCAGACCCCAACCCTGAACCTATCATTCTAGAAATGCCTGTGAAACTCTCATTTGAAAAATGTCTTTGAAATGTGCTTTTTGTTATTTTTAAAGGGCCTGGACTGACCTAGTCACTAGAGACCCGGGGCCCAGGTGTGATTACCCCCACCCTCACCTGCAGCCACGTTTTACCCATTTGGGCCTCGATTTACACATTCATAAAATGAGACTAATAATCACCATTTTCTACTTCCTTTGTAATGAGGCTGATAGAATAACTGAAATGCACTGGGTGCTATCAGAGTGTATGTTTCTATCACACTAAACCTCAATATGATGTATGGTTTTAGTGCACCAATAAAAGTATATTTAAAAAAAGAAGAAAAATGGAGACAACAAATAGAAAATACTTAGAAAGTACCCTTTCCTCTGAGGGAAGAAAGACTAAGGGATTATTACTCGATCAAAACAAAACTGAGAAATATTGGGCACCTACAGTCCTATCTGAAGGAGAAGTGGTGGGCTGTTTTTGAAATTCCTGGGGTTCATCAAAGAGAAATCAGCACTTGGCAGTGGGCTGCAAGCCCTGGAGGCTCGACATGCCTCTCTGGAGGAGAGTGCACTTTCAATGTCCCCTTAATTAAAACTCAGGGGACTGAGTGTGGTACAAGGTGAAAACCAGAGAGGTGCCTGGTGTCCAAAGAGGAGAACAGACTTCACTTAACTTCATTTCTGTATGGGTCTGAGTTTTAGGCATCCTTTGAGGCAGTCTTCCTTGGATAAAGAAAGTAAAATGAGATAAAAAAAAATCCCCCATTGTCTGTGCAGATGACTTGTGCTTTATCTCTGAGCATTTTCTGAATGTAAGATTCAGAGGACGTGCACATAGGCAAGAATGTCTCAAGGAGGTCACTCTTAGTCACCTCTGTGTCCTCTGCCACGGTGCTTTCATACTGGCAGGGGTCCAGTGCTGTCAAGAGACAAAGTTTCTTGTTTAGGGGGCTGCATTTCCCCTTAATTATAGGTTAGTGCTATGAAAACAAACTCTGAAACATACACACACATGCACACACACACACGCACACACACACACACACACACACACACACACACACACACTCTTTTCCTTACTGTAACAATTTATTCCAGCAAAGAAATGAGCAGAAAATATTTTTTTTCTTATACTGGGATTGAACCCAGGGGCATTCTACCTCCAAGCTACACCCCCAGCCCTTTTTTTTTGTTGTTGTTCTTTATTTTTGAAACAGGGTCTCACTAAGTTTTGGAGTGCTCACTAAGTAGCTGAGGCTGGCCGCGAACCTGGATCCTCCGGTCTCAGCCTCCCAAGTACTGGGATTATAA
>PVJS01048622.1:0-14982 GCA_004027185.1 Glis glis
TCCCCGGTACCGCAAAAAAAAAAAAAAAAAAAAAATAGGACTGGGGGTGTAGCTCGGAGGCAGAATGCCCCTGGGTTCAATCCCCAGTACTACAATAAATAAATAAATTAATTAAAATTAAAATAAAGCTGGGCATGGTGGCGCATGCTTCTAATTTCAGTACTTTGGGAGGCTGAGACAGGAGGATCGCAAGTTTGCAGCCAGCCTCAGCAACTAAGTGAGGCCCTCCGCAACTTAGTGAGACCCTGTTTCAAAATAAAATAAAATAGGGCTGGGGATATAGCTTGGAGGTGGAATGCCCCTGGGTTCAACCCCTAGCATCCCCCCAAAAATAAATAAAAATAAAAAAGGGCTGGGGTTTTAACTTGTAGGCAGAATGCCCCTGAGTTAAATCCCCAGTATCATCACCACCACCACCACCAAAAAAAAAAAAAAAAAAAAAAAGTTAGGAGCAATGTAAGTATTAAGGAAAGAAAGTTGCAAATAAACTGGGTTAGGAAAAAAGCCAGCCAAAAATCTTAAAAGACTAACTA
Organism: Glis glis; assembly: GCA_004027185.1. Classification (NCBI taxonomy): domain Eukaryota; kingdom Metazoa; phylum Chordata; class Mammalia; order Rodentia; family Gliridae; genus Glis; species Glis glis. Next base: position 534 of record PVJS01048622.1, read on the forward strand.
CACATGACATACATAAAGTGTTAAGTTTTAGAAAAGCATATCATCTAAATTCTATGCGATGTTAAAAGGTTATGTTTCAGACATGGTTCACCTCTCATTTGATAAATGAAACAGCTAAACACATCTAAAAACAGGAAAAACTAAACAAAATAGTTTAGGGATGCCACTATGAACAAAAAGCACAGGAAGGATTAATATAAAATTTAGGCTAGTGAAAACCTGATTTTAAGGAAGAGATACATAAAGATGTTTATTCCTTTGGCATGAGGGTTTTTATTTTTCTTTAAAACTATTAAACTATACATATAGATTATACATTCTTTTATATGCACAATGTATCTCATACTTAGAAAATTTTAATGGAAAATTTCTACCTCTAATTTTCTTCCCAGTTTGTTTTTCTAATTTTCTGAAAATATCAAACCTACTCAAACAATAAAATAAATGACTAGCGTTTCTGGCCACAGGTTTTGCAATAATCAGCTCTACCTCAAATCTAAAGAATCAACATCTCTGGGGATTGGGCCACTGAAGCTTTTTTTTTTTTTAAATACCCTAGGTGAGTCATAAGAATCTAAAGAAACTCAAGTTTGAGTCTCCCGTTGGAAGAAGTCTTCCTTCTGTTAAAACTCTAAAGCTGTAGAAAATCTAATCTCATTCTTTCTTCAAGTCCTCTAAGATTTTGCTCCTTCCCTATTTTCTATTTTCAATATTTTGACCTCAAGTCTCTCCTATCTCAAAGTACATACATATAGGAACACATACCAGTCAACCTGATCATGCAACCAAGTACAGACTTCTCATTCTTCCCTTCCTTTTCACACTCAGATTTCAATGAAACAGCCCACGTTATGCTCTATTTTTAACTTCCCAACATCTCTTTTTTTTTTTTTTGCGGTACCGGGGATTGAACGCAGGGGCGTTCTACCTCCGCGCTACGCCCCCGGCCCTATTTTTTATACTTTATTTTGAAACCGGGTCTCATGAAGTTGCGGAGGGCCTCGCTAAGGAGAGAGAGAGAGAGAGAGAGAGACAGACAGAGACACAACTGAGGCTGGCTGCGAACCCGGATCCTCCAGTCTCCGCTTCCCAAAGTACTGGGATTACAAGCGTGCGCCACCACGCCCGGCCTAACATCTCTCTTTTTAAAAGAGCACTAATGCTATGTGTGACATTGCTTAAAACTTGGAAAGTGGGAGGAAGCCCACAATATAGAAAGCCCCATTTCACCAATACCAACTTTCCTAATACAAACATATAATTCTATTCTCCTCTCCAAAAGTAACTGTTAAATATGTAGTGTTTGGGGCTTTTTCTGTATATTTACATGGTATATATAAAAATCCAGTTTGAGAAACAAATAAAACTATACTTCATATTTTTGTAACTTGTGTTCTCCCCCATTCACTTTCTCCTTTTATTTTATTCTTTTTTGGTAGTGGGTATTAAATTCTACCTCCAAGCTACACCCCCAACCCTTTTTATTTTGAAACAGGTTCTCACTACATTGCTGAGGCTAGTTTCAAAACTGCAATCCCCCTGACTCAGCCTCCCAAGTACTGGGATTACAGGCGTGTGCCTGCCTCCTCATTCACTTTTTAATCAGTGTGGCAAAGCACTCTTGCCTCCCCAACATCTTAACCAACAGTCCTTGACTTCTGCATTTGACACTAGTGGCCCCTCCTTCTCTAGGATCTGCCTCCATTGTGGACTCCCTGATGTTGTACTGCCCAAGTCTCTCTTCCTCTGATTCTTCCTTGAGTCTCTTTTCCTGATAACACTCCCCATCATCACATCCAAGCTTTCTCCTCTGGCAATATTCACTAATGATGAGTGATCACCACCTACTTCATTCTAGACATGTAACTCTGTCACATCCCCTATATGTCAATGGTTCTGCATGAGATCCAAAGCTCCAAAATAATTTTCACCAAATAAACAAGAGCTTGCATTTTTTTGACATGATATATAGTTTCACTTTGTAAATACTTGAACCATGTTATAATCAGTAAGTACCTGTGTGGAAGCATAAAATGGGGAAAATGGGGAGGAAAAGTTTGGATTAATTTCTTAGAGTAGGGGCTCACTATAATAAATATTTTTATGTTACGAGAATTTTTGCTTCCCTACAAAATTTCCTAATTTCAACAGTTCAGATTATGAAATCTCAGATAATGAGGATTCCATTTTATGCTTATTGGCTTCCAAATCTCTAACCCATGTCACTTTCTTGAGCTGTGAACGCAAACTTCCCCTGAGATGCAGACTTTCTCCTTTGCCTATATGACAAATCCATGCTCATCATTCTAATTTCAGTTCAGATTTCACTGCCTCAGTAAAGCCTTATAGCACCTCCCCTAAGGGCGGTTCAAACTTATTAAAAACCACCAAATGGCATACCTTTATATCTAAGACAAGTCAGAAGCCCTCCTAACAAAAGGATTATTTAAAATGCAGTGGGAATAGGTAGGAAGAAAAGAGGAAGAGAGAATGAGTTAGGAGAGGAAGGGACCAGTATAATTCAACAGGGAGAGGTGGGGTTTGCTACTCTCTTATGAAGAGTGGATGAACATATGTGAAATTACCAATGCCAATCTTAATATCATGTAGGGGGAAGGGGAGGGAGAAGGGAGGGAGCTGGGGGGAAGCTCAAAAAGTGTCATGTCCCTATTGCTCTCAACTACATAACGATGTAAAACTACAATGCACCAATGAAAGTATATATACATATACATAAAGAGTGGATGAATAGGAACTGGTCAGGTGACAGGTTTTGATATAATCTTTCTTTCTTTTTTTTGCAGTACTGGGGATTAAACCCAGGGGCATTCTACCTCTGAGCTACACCCCCAGCCCTATTTTTTTATTCTTTATTTTGAAACAGGGTCTCACTAAGTTGCAGAGGGTCTCATTAAGTTACTGAGGCTGGCCACGAACCTGCCATCCTCCTGTTTCAGCCTCCCAAGTGATGGGATTACAAGTGTACACCACACTCGGCTTGACATAATCTTTTTCTTTTCTTTTCTTCTTTTCTTTTCTTTTCTTTTTTGAGTTGGGGCAAGAAGGAACATTTCAGATCATAGGACACAAGCTGGTTTGTGTCTCTGTATGCCTGGTTGAGGGTCAGGGAGGGTTAGTGATGAGTTTAAAATGGTAGACAGGCCGGGCATGGTGGCGCGCGCTTGTAATCTCAGTACTTGGGAGGCGGGAGACCGGAGGATCCGGGTTCGCGGCCAGCCTCAGCTACTTAGTGAGGCTCTCTGCAACTTTGCGAGACCCGATTTCAAAATAAAGTATAAAAAAAATAGGGCTGGGAGTGTAGCTCAGAGGAAGAATGCCCCTGGGTTCAATCCCCAGTACCAAAAAAAAAAAAAAAAAAAAAAAAGGTAGACAGATGCCAGAATTTTAGGATCAACAATTATAGGTTTACTATAATTTTTCTTTTGATAATTATCCACTTAATATTAGGCCAGGCTTGCTAAAAACCACTTTCCACTTTATATATGGACTTAAATGACACATTTTCCTAAATGATTTTTCAGAAACAAGACATTACCAATGAAAATAAAAGCTACATTTGAACGACATTTGGCCTTACAGTAAGAAAACAATTCAACAGTAACATAATAATAATGTAAAAGTGTTAAAAACCTCTTCTATGAAAGAGGGATCTCTGGAAAGAAGAAATGCATAATTCCTTTCTATTAGGAAATCAAAACACTTTCACATTTATTCTCATTTTATAACACATACCACTGAGAGAAGGCAAGGCTAAGAATGTTTTAAAGGTTAGGGAAAGGGAAAAATTAAAAAAAAATAGGGCTGGGGTTATACCTCAGAGGTAGAATGCTTCTGAGTTCAATCCCCAGTTTAAAAAAAATCAAGTTGATCTCAAACTATTAGCTTAATATCATTTAGGGGGCCACATTACAACTATGGGTATACTCTGTATTAAGTAAATATGGCAAAGGATTTTAGATGAGGTCAATAAACAAAAAAGTGGAAGGACTGGGCTAAAATTTTCTGTAGTTATTAATGTATACTAACAAATATCCTAATTTCATTAATTAAATTAAATATATAGGGCCTACTTTTCACTAGATTCTCCCTAAAACACAAAGTCATACAAAAGCACCTTTTTTTTGCCCTCAAGAAATATATAATCAAATATAGATGCCTACACAAATACCAATGAAACAAAACAGTCTGGGATTCACATCAGAAGAACTATATAAACTGAGAAACATAAATTCAAAAAAGTAGTAGTCAATTCCAGCCAGGATATCAGGAAAACCTTGGCATATAGTAAGAGCTCAATAATATATGTTGACTCTGCAAGCTTTATGGGAGACCTGGTAAGACTCTGAAGGGCTGATGGAATTTCACTGGAAGAGATAAGAGACAGAAGGTACTCCAAGCAGAGGGAGTAGGGCCTAGGGAAAATCCCCAAATCAGCAACTGTGTCTTATTAGCAGAAGCAAGGCGGGGGGAATAGTGGGAAAGACAGCTAGAAAAGTATATAGAAACTAAAATATGGAGCTTACTCAAGGTCAAACTAAAAACAAAAATGAAAAAAACCAGAAAACCATGAGGGAGCAGAGGGGTTGCCTCCTTGACACCCATATTTCAAGATTAAACTTAACAAGTGAACTATATTGGCTGTACTGGAGTGGGAAGAAAGTGCTTCTTTAGACAGTCTAGTGTCAAGTATTCAGTGCCTGAACTAGGCAGCACCAATGCCAAGAAAATTGTGTTTTCCCCTCTGAACTCCATAGGGGCTGTTTTTGGATGAGTACACATTTCATGAGGATGGAGCACCAACTTGTTAATTTATAGCCCCACTATTCCCTGAAGGATACTTTATTTACCATAGTAGATCCTCAATTTAAAAAAATGAAATGCTGGGGGGCTGTGGCTCAGTGACAGAGCACTTGCCTAGTATGGAGGTGGCCCTGGGTTGAATCCCAGCAGAAGGAGAGAGAGGGGAAAAAGACAGCTGAGAAAAGGTAATCTGCAAAATCTAAGTTGAATGATTATCACTACTGAGATAACCAAGTGGCCATAGTCACTCTTTATTTCTCAAACAGACTCATATTTAATGTGATATCTCTCTCCAATCTCGTTTTTATAGCTTAAATGATTTTAGAACACTCCTTCCTTCTCCTTCCAAATATACCACAACATTTTTTAAGTTTATAAATTTATTACTGAACATTTGCAAAACACTCCTTTTACCCAGGATTTTACATAGAAAACCACCGTTTACACACACACACACAAAATAACCTTGCTGAAAAACCATATTTACATTAGAACGTTATTATTTTAGGAAGCAATCAACATGCTTCCATAGTTATAGAACCTGCTACATCACTAGTGCAATCACAAGCTGCTGCTTACATTTCCAAAGTTGTGCAAAGGGCCCAAAGTTGTGCAAGAGTTACCACTGAAATCAGACTCTGGTATATTAATAGTTATAACACCTGAACAAGCCTTCAGTTTATTATTAGATTCAAAATAATGCCCAAATCGCAGGTATTAAAAGTATTTTATAATGAGTGTGTTTACTTATCTGTGAAATATACCAGGATGTTATTTTAAGAGAGAATAACTGACTTTTTTTTCTGTTTCAAATGGACATGAGTTCATCTGAAAATTAGTTGTAACCCAAGACTTGACACAACTGAAAAATCAGCGTCCCCAGCATGCACACACCCAGGGCACAGAAACGGCCTTGCATTACTATCAAATCAGTTTTGCCAGTTTACACGTGGCAAAAGTCGACAGAACTCTTACGTGTTTTAATGACCCCGAAAGGGATTACCCAGTCGCCAAGTCATGTGATGTGACTTATTCTGACTTAGGAGTTGAGGATATTAAAAATAATTCTTATGAGGTTTTCCTCTCTCCTTTTCCGCTGGCTGTCCCACACTAGGGAGCGCCTGGCCCAGGCCTTGGCGGATGCGTGCAGGTCCGAGAAGGTGGGACTGGTCAGGACAATCGAGACCCCCATCCTATCACCTTCTGCTCTCCTCTGCCTCCCCTTTCTCGAGCCGCGAAGAGACCCAAGAAGAGAGGCCCTGGGGCGGGGGCACAGTCATCGGAGTCGGGCCCTGCCGGCTCTGTGCAGAGCTGCCCTCCTGTCAAACCCTCTCCCGCCCCGGCGTCGCAAACGGCTGCGGCCTCGGCTGCAGGGCTGCCCGGGCGGGGGCCGCGGACCGGGCCTGGCCAGGCCGCGGCCGCTCGCAGTGCCCACGTCACCAGCTCCAGCACTGCGGAAATGGAGCGGCGCGGCCAGGAGGGAGGTGCCGGGCGGAGTCCGCGCCCGCGCCCGCGCCGCCGCCAGACGCCGTTTGCCCCTCAGCCCCGGCTCGAGGGCCGCCGCCACCCGCCCGGCCGTGCCCCGGGCCCTCACCTGTGTCGCCGATGATGATGTACTTGAAGAGATAGGCGTACGCCATGGCCGCGGCCGCTCGGTGCCAGGGCTCACGGCTCCTCCTCCTGCTGCTGCTCCTCCTCCGCGCCCCTCACCCCGGCGCCGCTCAGCCTCGAAACGCCAGGCCCCGCCCGCCGCCGCCGCCGCCGCCGCCGTGGTCGTCAGCCACCGGGAGTGAGGGGCCGAGAAGGAGCCGGACAAACTGACACCCGCGGAGCCCAGGGAGACAGCGCCCGGCCGAGCCCAGCCGAACAATAACAGCCGCCGCGGCGCCTCCGCCCCGCCTCCGCGCCGACCCGGAAGTGCTGCAGCCGCCGGCGCCGCCGGAGGAAATGGGAGGAGCCCTGCACGCCGGCCGCGCCCCGCCCCGCCGGCGGAGCCACGCCCAGCCCGGGCCCCGCCCCGCGGCGCGCCGCGTATGCCGTCCGCCCGGAACCCTGCGAGGCCGGCGCCGATCGTTCCGGCGCGTTTGCGCGGGCGGCCCGGCGGGGAGGGGCTCGGTCCGGTCGCCGGTGTTCGTGCGGGCGCCGGAGCCTTCCGCGCTGCCAGGGGCGCGGGCGCGTGGGCAGAAGCCTGGGATGGCTGGGATGGCTGGGATGGCGTTCGGCGTAGGCCTTGGCCCTGGGATGGGAGCGCCGGAGTGGGGTGGGGAGTGAGTATTTCTGTTTGGGGACGACGCCTTGACTGTAGAAATGAAAGTATTTTTTTTTTTTTTTGCAAATTGGAAACTAAATCACGGATTGAAGTAAAGCGGGATGTGCCCTTTTTGAATTATTATATATCATATGTCATATCATACATGTCATATCATGTAACAATTATGTGTAAACCATATGTGTACATTGTTTATGTACATTTATGTATATCTTATTTTATATAAGTACATATGTGGTTTTCGTGGTGTTGGTTTTTTAACCCGGGGCCTCTTACATACTAGGTAGGCACTCTACCACTGAGCTAAATCCCCGGCCAAATTTTCGTTTACCATGTGTAAAAAGTAACAGGAATACACTTAAATACCTATATGTGAGCTGGGCGAGGTGGCACACACCTGTAATCCCCGTACTTGAGAACATGAGACAGGAGGATCGCAGGTTCAAGACCAGTCTCGGCAACTTTGTGATACCCTGTTTCAAAATTAAAAAAAAAGGGGGCTAGAGTTTGGAGGCAGAATGCCCCTGGGTTCAATCCCCAGTACCACCCCCCACCCCACCTCCTGCCCCCACAAACCTGTATGTGCATAATCAATTTGAAGAAAAAAATGTATTAAGGGAGGAGGTGGGAATAGGGAGAAAAATTTAATTTTGACTGAATTTTTTGGTGTACTTTGGAAATTTTCACGGTGTTCATGAATTACCTACTGAAAAATACTGTAAAAGGAAAAGGGACTTTTTAATTCATTCTACTAATATGTATTGAATGCATATTGTCTCCTGCAGTGCTGGACATAGTAACTACAGGTACACCTTGTAAAGAAACAAGTTTTGGAAGAGGGAGAGAATAAGGTTGTTTAAGTGGCAGGAAAGGTTACTTAGAGAAGTTGATATCCGAAAGAAGAAAATGGGTAAGAGTTTGTCAAAAGGACAGAAGTTTGGGGAAAGCAACCAAAGTTTAACCATGAAGAACAGAATATGCAAAGTTCATGGATCTATTCGGAGAGTATTAACTTTCATAAGGTAGCTAATTTAGTAATCCATATCCTCTGCTGTTGGCAATGTGAATAGAATCATTGCTGGGGGAGAAGTGACTGGAATTTAGTGGCCCTGGTTCTTGTTGCATAATATTCTCTTCCTTTTGTAATCTCTCATTGTGTAATTACTACTGACACCATTACTCTGGGCTTGCTGGGGTTGGTTGCTACCTGGTTTGGATGGCCTTGCAAGGTTTTTTCTGGAATATTTGGAGGGGTTTTTACTAAAGGTTCAGGGATAGGACACAGTAATTTTTTTTTCTGTGCTGGGAATTGATCCAGGGCCCTCCAGTATGCTAGGCAAGTACTCTACTGCTGAGCTACACCCCCAGACCTTAAGAAAATACATATTTTTATAAACATAAAAATATATTAATATTATGAAAGAAAAAATATACATAAATATTTTTGGGCGTGTGCTGCACACCTGTTATCCCAGTAATTGAGAGGCTGAGATATGAGGATCACAGATTTGAGGCCAGCCTTAGCAAGTATCTTAGCAAGACCTTATTTCAAAATAAATAAAGGGCTGGGGTGTAGCTCAGAGTAGAACACCCTGGGGTACATATATATAGCTCTTGCCTAGCATGTGTGAAGCCCTGGGTTTGATCCCCAGCACTGCAAAAAAAAAAAAAAAAAAAAAAAGGAAAACTTTGAGAGAGTAAGAGTAAGAGTCTAATCACTGTGTAGATTCATATTTTAAAATCATCTCCATTCTGGCTGTATTTTAGTTCTGCACCTTTTTTTTTCTCCATGTAATTCATAATTTTGTTATATTTTCTTTAAACCTATAAGCTCTCTTAAATCTTTTTGTAAACAATACAGGATATAAATAAAAACCACATAAACATCATTTAAAACATTTTATTTACCCTGTAAAATCCAAACACATTTTTCAAGAAGAATTCCCCAGATGTAGTGACAGTAATAAGCCCCTCTTTTCTTAAGTGGTTGTATACTTTCTGGGATTTTCCATTCAATTTGATTTTCAGCGGTTTTCCCTCTCTTGGGGATGAATTCCGATAACCTCATCTTTCAGTCTTGTATCACATATGGTCTGAAGGTCATAACTGTGAAATTTAAAGATTAAGACTACATTTTTCTTTTTTTTTTTTTTTTTTGCGGTACCGGGGATTGAACGCAGGGGCATTCTACCTCCGCGCTAAACCCCTGGCCCTATTTTTTATACTTTAGTTTGAAACCAGGTCTCACGAAGTTGTGGAGGGCCTCACAGTAGAGAGAGAGAGAGAGAGAGAGAGAGAGAGCTGAGGCTGGCCGCGAACCCAGATCCTCCCGTCTCTGCCTCCCAAAGTACTGGGATTACAAGCGTGCGCCACCACGCCCAGCTTTCAAGACTATATTTTTCATTGCCTCCTTATTCAAGTTCTCCATGACATTTCAAAGTACAATACTATATTAAAATTTTGTGTTTGCCGCTCCCAACTAGACTTTCATGTTTTCGCTTTCTCTGGTTTTGGTTACTCTCAGATTGTGGGAAAGGAAAGGAAGGGTTAGGATGGTAGACTGATGGTTTGGAAGACTGATTTTGGGTTTCTTACCTTGGTTTCCATGGTTCCTTAGCCAATCCTCCTAAAATGGTTTGCAAAATTATGTATTTGCATATTTTCAGTTTTATAGGAGAGAGTCTTGCAGAGGTCTATGACCCAGAAATAATTAAGGAACAGTGTGAAATACTTTCAGCCATTTCTAAATACCATGTCAACTCATTTTTTAGCAAACACTATTTAATAAGCTTAGTACCAGTTTTGGAGGAAGAATTAGATTCAAATTCTGACTTTACCACCTTATCGGTTGAATGATCTTGGATAAATTATTAAACTCTCTAAACCATTAGATTACATATGTAAAGTGTTTAGCACAATGTCAAGCCCACAGTAGAAAATAAGCATGGAAGTCATTTCCTCCTATCCCTGTCCCCCACACCAGCCTGTCAACAAGAACTGTAGGAGTTAAATGAGCCCAACAAGGATTCTGCCTTAAAAGAGATTTGAGTCTCCTGCTAGTCAGGGAGTAGCTTTGGTCTGATGACAGTGCCAGGAGAGGTGCTCAGGTTATATTATTTTAGTTTGGTACTGGGGGTTGAACCCAGGGGCATTCTACCTCCAAATTACACCCTTAGCCCTTTTTGTTTTTTATTTTGAAACAAGGTCTTGCTAAGTTGCTGAGGGCCTCACTAAGTTACTGAGGCGGGCCTTGAACCTGTGATCCTCCTGTCTCAGCCTCCCAAATACTGGGATTATAGGCGAGTGCCTTCGTGCCTGGTCAGGTTGTATTATTTTAGAGGAAGGTATTTTGTTATTCTTAATATTTCTTATTTGACCTCTTTCTTTCTTTCTTTCTTTCTTTCTTTCTTTCTTTCTTTCTCTCTCTCTCTCTCTCTCTCTCTCTCTCTCTCTCTTTCATTTTTGTGGTACCAGGGATTCAACCCAGGGGCATTCTACCTCCAGCTACACCCCCAGCCCTAGTTTTTATTCTTTATTTTGAAACAAGTTTTCACTAAGTTGCAGAGGGCCTCACTAAGTAGCTGAGGCTGGCTGTGAACCTGTGATCCTCCTGTCTCCAGCCTCCCAAGTACTGGGATTACAGGCATGCGCCAGCCACCACGCCTGGCTTTGACTTCTCTTTTCATAACCTATTTCTTTGCGTGTGTGTGGGGGGGGGGCGGGGTGTGCTGGAGATTGAACCCAGGGATTGAATCTCTGAGCTACCCCCAGCCCTATTGTATTTTTTTTTTTTGAAACAGGGTATCACTAAGTTGCGGAGGGCCTTGCTAAATTGCTGAGGCTGTCCAGGAACCTGTGATCCTCCTGTCTCAGCCTCCCAAGTACTGGGATTACAAGAGTATACCACCATGCCAAGCTTTATGACCTATTTCTGACCCCTTGTGTTTTTCTCCATTCTGCTCATCCTTCAAAAAGCTTACTTGAAAAGTAAAAAATTAGTGCTAGCAAATGCAATTCCTGCCAGGGTGGTGGTGCATGTCTATAATCTCAGCTAAGGCAGGAGGATCCCAAGTTTGAAGCCAGCCTGGGCAACTTAGCAAAACCCTATCTCAAAAGAAAATTAAAGGGGCTGGGGACATAGCTCAGTGGTGGAGTACTTGCCTAGCATGTGGAAAATCTTGAGTTCAATCCCCAGAACAGAAACAACAACAAAAACAACAAATCACTTAGTCATTGTGTATGTGTAGATGAGAGAAGAAACTTTCTTTTATATGTAGGGTATTCTTTTTACTATTATCATTAATAATGCCTACTGCTTTTAACAGAGAAGTGGTCTAGAGAAAGGCCCAACAATGGATTCCAGGAGGCCTGAATTAAAGTCTCTTTCTTGCCACTAACTAGCTGACATTGAGAAAATGCTCTTCAGGATTTTCATTATCTGTTCAATAAAGATAATAATTCTAGTTGTTTATATAATAGAATTATTAGAGTAGATGTTGCTAGGTTGATGAGAGTCTCACTACTTGTTGAGGCTGTCCTGGAACCTACAATCCTCTTGTCTCAGCGTCCTGAGTACCAGATTACAAGCATGCACCACCAGGCCCGGCTATAGATTTATTTTATAAAATTTTGTTTTATAGCCCTTTTCTGAGGCTTAAAGAGGCTAAATAATTTCTTATGGCCAGGCATGGTGGTGCATGCCTGTAATCCCAGTACTTGGGAGGCTGAGACAGGAGGATCACAGGTTCAAAGTCAGCTGCAGCTACTTAGTGAGGTTCTCAGAAACTTAGTAAGACCCTGTTTCAAAATAAAAAATAAAATAGGGCTGGAGGTGTAACTCAGAGGTACAATGCCCCTGAGTTCATTCCCCAGACCTCCCCCCACCCATACACAATCTTATGTCATAACAGCTAGTTAGTAGCAGTGCTGGACACTGAAGCTGTGGGTCTAATGAGAGTTCTGACCTCCACAGACAAATTTAGAAGTTATCAGCATATAACAAATAAGAAAAATATATTCGTCCTCCACAAGGAAATGATGTACACTTTATGTTCACAAACAGGGATGTATTGAGTCTCTCAAGAGAATTCACAGGGCGGCACATGTAGTAACTCAGGCTTATAAAGGTGATTTCTGTGCACATTAACAGTGAATCAATCTCAGGAATAGACTCACATTAACCTAGTTTATGAGTCTAATTTTTTTTTTTTTTTATTGGTGCATTGTAGTCTCACTTCACAATGAGTATCAGTATGAGTCTAATTTTTAAAAGCAGAAGGTCAAATTGCAATGAGAAATCACTGTCCCAGAGACAGGAATATGTAAACTCCATGAAACTAGCTTCTTTTTCTTTCTTTCTTTTTTTTTTTTAAATCTTGGACAAAGAGTGAAGTGAATGGTATATTTAACATCCTTAAGCAAAGAGAACATGAGCCATCCTTCTTACTTTTGGGATGATCTTTCCAGAGAAGAAAATCTATGAAGCCCAATGCCTTTAATGTCTCTCTCATTTCATCAATCCTGACTGGACCCATTTGCTTTACTCTTACCTGAATAGTTTATCTGTTTGGCCTCTGAAGGCATTTGTAACTTTGGCCCAATAGCTTCACCCAATTCCAAACACGTGAATAGGTGGGAAATTCCCCTGAATTGTATTTTAATAGATTATACAAAATTGTGTGTACATGCCTGCGTGTGCGTGTGCTGCTGGAGGGAATGAACCCAGGGCCTTGATCACTCATGCTGGGCAAGTGCTCTACTACTCCCCCAGCCTGATAATACCAAAAATTTTTTTTTTTTTTGCGGTACTGGGGGTTAAACCTAGAGGCATTCTACCTCTGAGGTACACCCCCAGCTCTATTTTTTATTTATTTTATTTATTTATTTATTTATTTTTTGCAGTACTGGGGATTGAACTCAGGGGCATTCTACCTCAGAGCTACAGTCCCAGCCCTATTTTTTTATTCTTTATTTTGAAACAGGGTCTCACTAAGTTGCAGAGGGCCTCACTAAGTAGCTGAGGCTAGCTGAGAACCCGGATCCTCCCTTCTCAGCCTCCTAAGTACTGGGATTACAAGCACGCACCCCCACGCCAAGCTTATTTTTTTTTTATTTTGAAATGGTCTTGCTAAGTTGCAGAGGACCTCACTAAGTAGCTGAGGCTGGACGCGAACCTGCAATCCTTTTGTCTTAGCCTCCCAAGTACTGGGATTACAAGCATGCGCCACCATGCCCGGCTCCATATTTTATTTTGAAAGAGTCTCGCCAGGTTGCTGAAAGTCTTGCTAAGTTGCTGAGGCTGGTCTTGAACCTGCGATCCTCCTGTCTCAGCCTCCTAAGTATTGCTATTACAGGCATGTGCCACCATATCCAGCTTCATTTTTTAAATCTATCAAATGACTGTTTCTCAATGCAGTTTTGAAGTTCATGCTATGGTGCCCACTGCCTCCCCACCCCTTTTTTCAAGTTTCAAAACCACCTGTGATTGACATTATAGACACTGGGTTTTATACTGATGGTTCACCTAAGAACCAGTTATCCTATGATTTTGATATAAAATTCCCCATTTTACGGATTAAGAAACTGAGGCATGGATGGAACCAATGGTGTAACTAGATCATATAACCAGTAATTAATGAAACTGGCGGCCTAATAGACTGTAAAATAACATTACGGGGGTGACTAAAGATCCAGATTGGACCCCAGGGCTAAAACTTGATGGTAGTTGGACTGAATTTGTTAAGGCATCTGAAGTGATGGTCCATCAGAGGGGGAGTTGGTCAGTCTTAGCACCTCAAAAAAGGTAGACCTTAAAGATAAAAATTGGTATTATCAGAAGCCAGGTGTGGTGGCACACATTTGTAATCCCAGTACTTGGGAGGCTGAGACAGGAGGATTGCAGGTTCAAGACCAGCCTCAGCAACTTAGTGAGACTTTCAGCAACCTGGCGAGACTCTGTTTCAAAATAAAAAATAAAATATGGAGCCAGGCATGGTGGCACACGCTTGTAATCCCAGTACTTTGGAGGCTAAGACAGGAGGATTGCTGGTTCGCTGCCAGCCTCAGCAATTTGTGAGGCCCTCTGCAATTTAGTGAGACCCTGTTTCAAAATAAAGAATAAAATAGGGCTGGGGGTGTAGCTTAGAGGTAGAATGCCCCTGGGTTCAATCCCCAGTACCACAAAAATAAATAAATAAATAAATAAATAAATAAATAAATAAACAAACAAACAAATAAATATGGCTTGGGTATAGCTCAGAGATAGAATACCCCTAGGTTCAATCCCCAGTATCATTATCAACAACAACAACAACAACAACACACACACACACACACACACACACACACACACACACACAG
>PVJS01048624.1:0-14981 GCA_004027185.1 Glis glis
CTCCGCCTCCCAAAGTACTGGGATTACAAGCGTGCGCCACCATGCCCGGCCTTTTTTTTGGAGGGGGTACCAAGGATTGAACCCAGGGGCGTTCTACCTCCGAGCTACACCCCCCCGCCCTATTTTTTACCCTTTATTTTGAAACTGGGTCTCATGAAGTTGCAGAGGGCCTCACTAATTAGCTGAGGCTGGCTGCGAACCCAGATCCTCTGGTCTCTGTCTCCCAAGTACTGGGATTACAAGCGTGCGCCATCACGCCTGGCACATGCTCACATTTCTAACTATACCCTGTGTGAGCTTGAGTACTCTCCTATCCCTCCTTGCTATGGCCATATACTCTTGGGGGGTTGCTGGCCTTTATCGCTCCAATATATAAAGGATGTTCAATAGATAAATTTGTCACAATATTAATTATAATACACAAGTCTTTGTTCAATGTAGTTTCTTTTTCCTTTTGTGTCAGAAAAAAGTTTGTGGTTGCAGCTACATTGCTGGGAATCGGGTAGATCTTGATTAGGGCCTTATGGAATCGTGTAGATCTTGATTAGGGCCTTATGGAATCGGGTAGATCTTGATTAGGGCCTTATGGAATCGGGTAGATCTTGATTAGGGCCTTATGGAATCGGGTAGATCTTGATTAGGACCTTATGGAATCGGGTAGATCTTGCTTAATATCCTGCTTACGTTTATATCAATGTCTACTTATAATGTTCACTTGGATCGTGCTTATTTCCTAGCCGAAAGAGGACACTCAATGTCAGGTATGAGGAAATGATGAGAGGACACATCTCTCTGTACTTATATTTTCATTTGCTCTCATTGTTATGTGTAAGAACAATTGTATCCTGTGGTCCACATCATGTTGTCATGTTTCTCGTCTGCGGAATATGAAATGTGATGTCATTTTCAATAGCTATTAAAAACTTTCCAGCAATATATTGATAATATTGATACTCTTTTATTTATGTGGCTAATTTTTTATGTCAGCTTGACTAGGTTTAGTGATACGCAGATAGCTGGTGAAGCATGCTCATGCCTGCTGATGGTGATTCTGGAACAGAGTAGCATTTGAATGAATGGATTGAGTAAGGGAAATCTACCCTCACCCAATTTGAGCACCACCATCCAATCCATTGAGGGCCCAGAAAGAATAGAAAGACAAAGGAAAGGGGAGTTCTCTGTCTCCTCTACTGGAGCTGGGACACTCATCCTCTCCTACCTCTGGACAATACTACTCCAGGTTCTTGGGCCTACAGACCCTGGGACTTACACCCGCAAGCCCCCAAGTTCTCAGGTCTCAGACTGAGAATCATACCATATAATCCTATCAAAATTATGTAATATATATATGTGAAATTCATATATATAAATATATCATATATATAATTCCTATTTGTTCTCTCTGGAGAACCATGGTGCAGTTTATAATTATGATTAATGAGGACTAAACTAAACATCATATTTTTTTCAACTCAAAAGTGAGTTCAAATGCTTTCCTTGGAATAGAAACTTGTAAAGCCAAGATGCAATGGTACTTTGATGTAGAGGGGGAGTCTGTGTAACCTATGTGACAATATGAGATGAGGACCATGGTTTTCCTTTCATCTACGGAATTCCTATGGACTAAAAGCAAATTACATTAGATATAATCCCATAAGTAAACATTAATTATCTAGAACTCACCAAAAAATGTACAGATGCCAGTGTACTTTGTTCCAAAGAGAGGGCCAAATTTGCAGCCTGCATGTTCTTATATTTCAGAAAATTCTAACACATTTATTTATGTTGAGTGCTAAGTAACAATGGCTAACTTTATCATATGTTTACCATATATTAAGCATTGTATATGTATGATATAATTTACTGCTATTAATAGATTTAATATCATGTTTATGGATGATATAAACTAAGGCACAGGAAGGTAAGTACTAGTAGTTAAGTATTTAGTTAAGTACTATCCACAGGTAGCAAGTGGGAAGGGCTCAAATTCACACCTAGGATTAGCTTATGCTCTTAAGCACTATCCATACTGCCTCTCCACTTAAGTCCACAAAATATCAGAAACCAAAATAATTGGAAGACAGAACAGCTGCTACACGCTGCTCAGAGATAAAAATGAAAAGCATCTGATAGCAGTTTTAGGGAAGAGAGAAAAAGAAAATAAAAACAGACAAAACAGACACAAGCACTCAAAAGTCAGAGAAGTTTGGAGACATTTAAGGAGTCAAATAACTTCAAACATACCAGAAGCCACTGGGTACATCACTGTATATCAACACAAAGCAATAATTAGATTTTACATGAAGGTCATAAATTATCAAGACTCAACCCTTTAGCATAAACCATTTGGGAAGACACTCTACAACACATTTTAGATATGTCTTAACCAAAATGTCAAATTAAAAATCATTTAAAAATGTTTTTATAAACCATTATGCATTCTAAAAAACTTACACAATAGGTAATACTTTATTCTTTGAGTACTATGCTAGTTGTTTTGCAAGAATTATTTTAATTAGCTTTCAAAACCACTGTTGGAGAAAGGCATTGATTTTATCTTTATTTTGTATATTTATCTTTACAGATAAAGACACGCTTAGGAAAGTTAAATAATCCACCCCAGGCCAAAGAGCTAGGAATCATAAGTAGCCTCACTGGAATATGAATCCAGAATCTTAAACCTACTTTGAATAAATTAAATACTTAAACCAGAACTGCTCACTACACAAGTGACTGTGATGTATAGTATTCTAAGATGGCTCTCGATGATCTTTTCCTCTTGCTACCCATGCTCTTGTGGATTTCCCTACCAGTGTGCTTCTAAACAACAGAATCTGGAAAGGTAAAGCAATATCACCTCTGTGGTTCTGCTACAGAAGACCGTAACTTCTGTCTTGCTAGCAGACTCTCCCAGTGCGGGCTTTGATAAAGCAAGCTGCCATGTTGTAGAGGTCCCGTGGCCAGGAATCAAGGGTGCGCTCTGGCCAACAGCCAGGGAGGAACTGATGCTCTTTGTCCAACAACCTGTGAAAAACTCAATACTGCCAACAAGGGTGTGAATTTAGAAACAGATCATTTTCCATTAAAGGCTTAAGGTGTCCAGAGTCCAACTCTTAAGCTGAGGATCCAGCCAAACCACATCTGGATTCCTGACCCACAGAAACCCAGAAATAATAAGCGTATGCTGTATCTTACTGCCAAGTTGAGGGTTATTTGTTACACGGCAATTGTTAACTTAATACTGTGACATATTAGTATTGGGAACTCATATTTGTCAAAGGAAGTCGGAACACTTTTATTCAGAAAAGCAACTCAAACACCTTTTGAAAAAAAAATTCCACCTAGGATTCACTTTTAAGTGATTTCTAGGAAAAAAAAAGTAAATAAAGATTGAATTCCAGAAGTAAAGAGAGTTCGGACTGGAATAAATAAATCTTTTGTTTCCAAGCTTTATTAAGTTCAAGGTTGTAAAGAATTAGAAAGCCCAGGCACAGAGCACAGGAACATCTTTGGGAATCCAGAGTCCCTGTTCATGGCATTCTCCTTCCTCAACACCAGATTGTGATATTTTTGGCACCAAGTCAGCCACAAACAATTAACTTTAAAGACAGGGAAAAGGAAATTACCTACTTAAAAATTAATGCTGTAGATTACTCAGCAACCATGAAACCATGGAAAGGAAATGAAAGAAACAGATTGTTCCCCACCTCAGTGCAGGGCTACCTTGTGAACACTCCTCTGTCCACATGCACACATGGTACCTGATCAAGACAAGGGGAACAGCAGCTGAGACTGGGAAGTGGCTGTCCAGAAGTAAAAGGTGTGATTGTCATGTTTTCCACCCTTTAATTTTCCCATTCATGCAATATACTTTCTAATATCCATGATCACGTTGAGATACAAATGCCTGCTTATTTTCCTTCTTCATCCTCTAGCTATTTCTAGCCTATGTCAGATCTCTCAAATATTTCTCATTTGCCATTTTGCTAAGCGGAAGATGATTATTTGGTTCAATAAACTCATTGATCCAAACAATCTATAACCTAAAGTCAAGTTTATCCTCAGTACTCTCCCTTTGCCATTCCATTCTCTCCACCATTTACATCAACAAAGATAGTCCTTGTATAATTCTGCACAATGCTTAGATCTTTGCCTTCCTGGCTCAGTCCCTATCTACTGGGGATGACATCTTTGCATGCAAAATTCTATGTCCCTGGGTCCACAGTGTATTGCCCCTTAGTTTTCATATTGCATAATCTATTACTTGAAACTCAAACAAAAATAGAAAAGAATTTACAGGTGTTCCTTAACTGACTTATGGTGGGATTATAAGTCCCACTATTAGTCCTGATAAACTCAATGTAAGTTGAAAGTATTATAAGTTGAAGATGCATTTTAATGCACCTAACCTACTGAACATCACAGGTTAGCCACATGACACACTGTAGAGGGTCAGACATTTATCCCAATTAGTGTGTGGTGGTCTGGGAGCTGCAGCTTGCTGCCGCTGCTCACCATCACCAAAGAGGATGGATTCACATATTGCCAGCCTGGGAGAGAGAGAGAGAGAGAGAGAGAGATTGACAGCTGAGGCTGGCCGCGAACCCAGATCCTCCGGTCTCTGCCTCCCAAAGTACTGGGATTACAAGCATGCACAACCACACCCGGCTTATAATTGTATTTTCAATATACTTTTATTAGTGTGCTATCACTTGTCATGTGTTTCTTAATCAATGAACACTAACATTATGACTACTCTAATGAATTAATCCATACCATGATTTTCTTTTAAAACTTACCAGAATTAGTATTGTTAATTTTTTCCTAATACATAAGCAATCCAAGTTAATTAGGCAATAAAGATAAATAAAAAGAATAACTACAATCACACCCAAACACCCGGGCAATCCCAGTAAACACATCACTATGGGTGTATTAATAGGTTTCTGTTTTATCAAAAAACTGTATCACAAAGCTTTGTGAATGGCTTTTTAAAATTAATAGGCTATGCAAAGCTTTCTGAATGAATAGATGAATATATTTCTGTAACATGTTAATTGTTGCAAAACTAGTTCATTACACAGAATCACCATAATGTATTAGCCAGAGCTTTGTTTTGTGATATTTAGCACTTTAGTAAAAAATCATGAACATCGGAGTTTTCCAATCTCTGTACTAATGACATTTTTGGCTGGGTAATTTGTAGAGTTGGTGTCTGTCCTATGTATTGCAGGGTGTTTAGTGGCATCCCCAGACTCCCCCTCTCCCCAGTGTGACAACAGGAGATTTCTCATGATGTTGCCAAATGTTCTCTGGGGGACAAAATTACCTTAGTTGGGAATCACTACCATGGATAAATAGATGGCTGTGCAATGGATTATTTCCACTGAATATTTTTCTTGATTTAGAATTCGTGGACCAAAGGGCAGGGACTATAGAGGATCTGAATGTGTGTCCAAATGGCTGCCCTTGATCAGGCAGTTGTCCAACAGCCTAATAGCAAACTGTTCTTCTCTTTTTCTCCAGTATTGAATATTACCCTGTTGGTTTTTTAATTTGTGCCAATGTGAGAGTGTCTCATTGTGGTTTAAGATGTATTTTAACTATTGGTGAAGATAGACTTTTTTTTTTTTGTGGTACTGGGGATTGAACGCAGGGGTGTTCTACCTCCGCGCTATGCCCCCGGCCCTATTTTTTATACTTTATTTTGAAACCGGGTCTCATGAAGTTGCGGAGGGCCTCACTAAGTAGAGAGAGAGACAGTGAGAGAGAGACAGTGAGAGAGAGAGAGAGCTGAGGCTGTCCGCGAACCCGGATCCTCCGGTCTCCGCCTCCCAAAGTACTGGGATTACAAGCGTGGGCCACCACGCCCGGCTTGAAGATAGACTTTTAAAGTCTGTTTTTACAAAATTTATATTTCTTCTTTGATGAAAAGTCTTTTTTTGGTACTTTCCTATTAAAGGATTTTCTTTCTTTGGTTTCCTATGAGTTCTTTATATATTAAGATATTGCCAAGTATTTTATGTTGTGAGTACTTTTTTCCCATTTTCTCATCTACCTTTACTTCCACTTGGTTATTTATTATACAAAAGATTTATAATGTTAAATATAACCAAAGTTGCTCTGTGTGTGGGGGGGGGTGAACTGGGGGAGTGAACCATAGCCTCACCCATGGTAGGCAAGTGCTCTACTACTGAGTAATTTCCCCAGACCTCTTTTTAAAAAAAATTTTTTTTTTTTGCGGTACCGGGGATTGAACGCAGGGGCGTTCTACCTCCGCGCTACACCCCCAGCCCTGTTTTTTTATACTTTATTTTGAAACCGGGTCTCACGAAGTGCAGAGGGCCTCACTAAGGAGAGAGAGAGAGAGAGAGAGAGAGCGAGAGAGCTGAGGCTGGCTTGGAACCCAGATCCTCCGGTCTCCGCCTCCCAAAGTACTGGGATTACAAGCATGCGCCACCACACCCGGCCTCTTTTTAAAATTTTATTTTAAGAAAGGGCTTCCCTAAGATGCCTAGGCTTCCCTTGAACTTGCAGTACTCCTGCCTCAACTTCCTAGGGAGCTGGGATTATAAGTGCATGTCACTGTGCCTGGCCAGAGTTGTTTTATAAATTATGTTCTTGGTATTATGTTTATAAAGTCCTTTCCCTACTCAAAATTACTGGACACCCTGCTATTGCTATCTGAACTGCCTTTCAAAGCCTTCCCTTTTACTGGCTAAGAACAGTACAGCTATTAAAACTAGTGTCATATGCCTTTAGCCATCTGCATTCAATGTTGATATACTATAAACGGTCCATACATCTCAACATGTGGTAACTTCAAGACTTTTCCAGTGATTCATGCTGCAAGTCCCTGGCATAAGCCATAGCATGACAGAGATATTAGGACTGAAAATTCTAACACAAATTCATCTTTTTCTTGGGGAGAGGGTGGACTGAGAACAATAGTTCAAATGGGAATGAGAAGTACTATCAGGATGCCCTATTCATTATTAACCCTTTGTGATTGACATTTTACCACCAGGAAGCATTGTTGTTGATTAGAACAAATGCTTTCAAATGAATAGTCAAATATTATGAAAATGAAGAAAGGAGAGGGAGTAATTATCTCTGAGTTCACATTGAAATAGTTTTAAGTGAAGGTAGTAAGATGAAAAATAAAAATATATCCTTTATGTAGAGAATTGATTTTTTGATTCCTCTTCATATAAGATATGGTTAAATACCATGTATTAAGTTTGCAT
This sequence comes from Glis glis, assembly GCA_004027185.1. NCBI lineage: Eukaryota > Metazoa > Chordata > Mammalia > Rodentia > Gliridae > Glis > Glis glis. The sequence continues at coordinate 7,248 of PVJS01048624.1, forward strand.
TTTTAGAGTGAAATACACTTTTCTCTCTTTTTTATGTGATACTGGGGACTGAACCCAGGGGCATTCTACCTCTGAGCTACAAACCCAGTCCTATTTTTTATTTTTTATTTTGAAACAGGGTCTCACTAAGTCGCGGAGGGCCTCACTAAGTAGCTGAGGCTGGCCATGAATCAGCGATCCTCCTGTCTCAGCCTCCCAAGTACTGGGATTACAAGTGTGTACCACCATACCCAGAGAGTGAAATACATTTTAGAGTGAAATATTTGAAAACTCCACGTAGACATAGTGAAAAAAAAATTTGAGCTAGGTCTTAAGGCAATCCCTTGAGATTCAAATACATGCAAATCAGTCACTAGATTATTTCACAGCTAATCTTGGAACTGTAAAAATTCTCAGTATACCAGGAAATAACAATTAAATTATTTATTTATTTTTGTGATGTTGTTGTTATTGTTGTTTTGGTGCTGGGGGTTGAACCCAGGAGTGTTCCATCTCTGAACTACACCCCCAGCCTTATTTATTTATTTTTTTATTTTGAAACAGGGTCTCACTAAGTTGCTGAGGCTGGCCATGAACCTGCGATTCTCCTGTCTCAGCCTCCCAAGTACTGGGATTACAAGTATGTGCCACCACGCCCAGCTGCCAATTAATTATTATGAGACAAATTAATTATTATGAGACAAATTCCCATTAAGAAGATACTGTAAAACAATCAGCCAGTAAGGGAGTCTTGGAAACCTGATTGTTCTTTCTCTCTCCTCTCTCTCTCTCTCTCTCTCTCTCTCTGTCACACACACACACACACACACACACACACACACACAGACACACACACACACACGAGAGCAGGCAGAGGTAGCCCTTTTGGAAATCTATCTTTTAGTTGTGTTCATTCATGCTTTCAATGCCTATAGTAGACTTTCTTTTGAGTAGAGGTGTTCTTGGATGGATGCATTGGTATTATTTAATCACAGGTTTGTTTGTTTGTTTTTGCACATATGACCATTCATCCACTAAAATGCAACATTAAATCTTTCCTAGACTTAAATATGTAACAGTTTATATTTGAAAACTCATTTTGGCCAATAGAATATCCTGAAAATTTGGGAAATATAGGGTTTGGGAAAGTGTTTCAATAATTTAGAAATCTTGAGCAACAAGGGCAGAAAAGATTTCCTAAATATTGAGAAATAAACTTTAGCCATTCCCCTATATTGTTCCATCACTGAGCATTGAAAACAATCTCAATTACAAATTATGTTACACGGTCCCTCTCTCTTATCCACAAGTGTATCTAGAAATCATGTACAGGTCTTCACAGTGAGCAAAGGTTGTCCTCATAGCAGAGAGTGCACTGTACTTGAAACAGCTTGATAACACTGAGGGCAAGGTTTGAAAAACCCAAGGAGACAACACTTTCCAGAATTACAAATAGAGCCTGTTAGAATCTAGACACCAAAGAAAAAAATTGACCGATGTGTGCATGTATACTTCTATCACCCTGAAACCCATCAAAATGTATGATTACAATGCACCAACAAAAAAAATAAATAAAAAGAAAAAGCCACTACTACCCTTAGTTAATATTCTGTGTGTTTGTGTAAATGTGTTCATTTCACAATTGCTGAAGGATAGTGGAGATATAAAGTTAGAGCTTAATACTATTTTGTCTTTAGAATAGCATACTTTTTCATCAGTTCTTTTTTCACCCCCCCAATCCCTTTCTGCTATTCTACTGGTCTCTCTCCTCATTTAACTGAAGTCCCTTTTGCTTCCTATGTTTGTTCTGAAGTCCACATATGAGAGAAAACATCTGACCCTTGTCTTTTTGAGACTGGCTGGACTTACTTACATACCATTCTCCAGGTCCATCTACTTTCCTACAAATGACATAATTTTGTTCTTCTTTATGGCTGAATAAGTAATGCCATGCTCATATATATGAAGGAATCACTGGTAATCTTACTAGCGTGCACAAGGAAGGGAGGGAGAGAGGATCTGGAGAGAAACACATCACTAAGCGCTGTGTGCATGGATTTTGTATCACTTTGAACCTTACTATGATATATAATTACAATTCACCAATAAAAGCATAAAAAACTTTAAAAATAGAATAAAAAATACACAGAAAAGGGAGCACGATTTTCTCACTGATATTAAATATTACAAAGGTCATTTATTGGTTGTCCAGTTTCCAACTTGTGAAATCAAATTCTTTTTTTTAAAAATGTAACCAATATGCACATACAGCTGCTAAAATGCGTCACATCTCTTGCTCTGCATTCATCAGTCCAACCCAACACCCAGCTCCCTCCAGCCAACAGCATGGCTACTGGACTTCAATACACCAAGATTCGTTTCCAGAAATGCCATTAATATCCAGATCATCCTATAATCACATGACTCTATCCAAGTTTCTGCTCTTATTACAATCTCCTGGTAGCACTGCCTCAATTATACCTATCATGGCCAATGCTTTCCAAAGCTCCAAACAGGCTACTGTGGCCTCTGCTCATGAAACTACCACCCAGTCTCAATGCTGGACATGGTCAGAGATCATCCAGTCCAGCGAGTCTCCAAGTGAGTCCTTAGACGAGCACCATTCACACTGCCTTAGGAAGGTGATTTCTCAGGCCCCCACCCAAGCCCAGTGGGTCTTCAGGTGAAGCCTGGTGACTCTGTTGCACACTTGAGTTTAAGAACAGTGCATCTAATCCAACCCATGTTGCAGATGGAAATGCTGAGACTCATGAATGTTAAATGAGTTATCTGTGAGTGTTATGATTTGGATCTGAAATGTCCCCCCCCAAAAAAAAGCCCATGTGTTGAAAGGCTGGTCTCCAATAGAAGGTTCTGAGATGCATGACTGGGGGAATGGCCTTGAGGACTGTATCTGTTCCTGTTCTCTCTCTCTCTCCCTCTCTTTCTCTGTCCAGCTGCCATGAGCTGAGCATCTTTACTTAGCCTCGCCCTGCCACCGTGATGTTTCTGCTTTGGAGTCAACCAAGCATGGACTCAACCTCTAAAATCATGAGCCAAAGTGAGCCTTTCCTCCTCTAATTGCTTTTGTCAGGTGTTATGGCCACAGCGATAAAAAAGCTGAACAACCTGATGAGTCTCACAGTTAGATGATGGTAAAATCAGGGACTAGAACCTACATCTAATACCCAGTCCAGAGCTTTCCTTGTTCCAGATTAGCATTATTGTTCATCACTCACAAACTAGTAAACATAAATTGGAAAATGTAAAACTTTGCAGAGGGTTGGAGGTAAAGAGAAATGAAGTATACTGCTCTATAGCCATGTGCCACTGCTTTGTTCCATTATTTTTACTCTCCCTGCAGACAGCTAAATCTCCTAAGAATCAATAAACACATCCACTACAACTAGATCAAAGTACTTAAGCATGCCTGATTAATAGTGTTCAATAGTAAGACGAAGAATGAATTTGTACTAACTAAAGTTCTGAAGGGAGAAAAAGCAACAGAGTGTAGATCTAAGTATTTGATCTTTCAAGAATAGAACCATGAGAAACTCCTGTCTGCAGTTCCTTATCTGCAAATTTTTTTTAAATCATGCAGAATTTCACAATAAAGAGGGCTTTTAAATGCATTTTGTAAGTGCACTTCGGAGCTTTTCATGTTTGGTCACAGATGGGGAAGAAAGCAAACCAGTTGTGATCAATCGCTCCGCCAAGTCACAAATACTAATATTAAAAATGTGGATCATCTGAAGTGGAGGTCAAATATTCCCCTTGATCGTCCTTGAGCACATTAAGATAGCTGACTATTCACTTGCCAAAATAAGCTTTCAAAGAAATAAAGGGTCTGCTGAAAGAACAAAGTGGGAGATATTCAAGTGCTTATTGAATTCATCAGTCACAACAGTATTATGGCAGGGGAGAGAAAATAGAGAGAGGGTGTCCAGCCCCGGATCCCTAGATTGAATTTATCAGCCACAACATTATGGTGGGGGACAGAAGCTAGAGAGAGGGTGTCCAGGCCCGGATCCCAAGATTTCAGCCCTGGGAGTTTGGCTCCTGCTCACCTGCCAAGTGCTACTTGATTTGTGGTGACAAAAGTGTGCGAAGTCTTATCACGATAGCCACAGAAACAACTCTGCCCTAAAGTCAACATTTTGCTGAGGAAATAGATGGATTAAACCATGAACAAATCTCTGGACACATAACTCTGAAATAAGAATGAATGACTGTAGTAAAGTAAGTCTTCCCATGAGTTGTTCACAGTTCCCCAAGAACCTTCTAGAAGGATAACTTACAGTTGATGGATTTAGATGTGTCGGTAAAAGAAGGGTTGGGGAACTGAAGAGAGAGGCAAATTTCTAGAAGTCTATACAAATCAACATTTACATATTTACTAGAATGAAGCAATAAGAATATAAACAAGGCACTACAGATTCATTGAAATGTCTTTGAGTTCTTTTTCTGTAGACAAAGATGGATATTGTGCCAGGATTTCTTTTTATAATCCAAATTAATGCTTATGAAATTCTCAATTCTATTACTTACCTGGTCCTGGTGGATCAGAAAAACCCAAGGTATTGAGATAAAAATAACATAATACAATAAAATACAGTGAAATGGAAGGCTTTGGGACATTCAAGTGTGTTGACTATTTCTCAAACCAGGTTTCCTCTACCTGCCATTTTCTACCCATGAAAAAACATCATGACAAAGCACAGGCCAGAGAGGGACTCATCCACCTCGGGTTCTTCTGCTGAACACACACCTCTGGGAGCACATGCTAAGCACCTGTCTCCTTTCATCTCCCCTCCCCCACAATTATATTTTTAAGGCTCTAATCCCTTCCCTGTGGGTTTTTACTCTATTTTCATCCTCTAAGTGTATCCTTTACCTACAGAGTGGTGCAAATTATGAATACTAAAGCTAAACTTCTGAAGATTGACAAGAAATAAACTCAAGGTATTCATGGCTTTGTAGAAGGAACTCATTTTTTTAACCAAAAGCATTGAAATTAGAGAAGTAAAATGATTCATTCATTTCTGTGTATATGTGTGTTATAAATGATAGATAGATAGATAGATGATAGATAGATAGATGGTAGATAGATAATGAGAGAGAGAGAAAAAGAGAGAGAGAAAGAGATTCCCTTAAATGATACTGTTCTTCCTTATTTTACTCACTCTATGGATTACTCATAGGGGGGAGGGGAGTACCAGGGATTGAACCCAAGGGCTTCTATCTCTGTTCTACACCATAGACTTTTTTTATTTTGTAAAAACAAAACAAAACAAAACAAAACAAAAACACAAAAAGGTCTTGCTATGTTTCCAAGGGTCTCGCCATATTGCTGAGGCTCTCCTGAAACCTGTGATCCTCCTGTCTCAGCCTCCCAAGTACTGGGATTCCAGGCCTGCACCCCTGTGCCTGACTTGGATTACCAAATTTTAATCCATTACTAGTTTCTTTTGACTGAATAATCACTATGTGCCCAGGGAATGCATTCTTATTTAAAAACTAATCTTATGTAGACGAAGAGAAGTGTGCTTGTATAAATATATCATTTTGAATCTCACTATGATGTATAATTGCAATGAACCAAAAAAGTATAAAAAATAATCTGAGAGAAATATATGACTTAAAATGTAAACCCACTACAAAAATAATGGAGGTAAATACTCCAAATGACAAACATAAATATGTTTCTAAAATAACCCCTTGTCACATATCTTATAGCATTTATCTCTTTGATGCATTACTAAAAACTGAAATCACCCCTGAACTCACCTATTTTCAATTATGGTAATTCTTAGTCTCCGAAATAATAGGAAAAGAATGTGATTTCATTCAATTTATGTATAAATCCTATAGTCTCTAATTTTTTTGGGTATTGAGGATTGAAACTAGGGGTGTTCCACCTCTGAGCTATACACCCCCAGTTCTATTTTAATTTTATTTTGAAACAAGGTCTCATAAGTTGCTGAGTGTCTTGCTAAGTTGCTGAGACATATCTCAAACCTGCAATCCTCCTGTCTCGGCATCCCAAGTTCTAGGATTACAGGCATGTACCACCACACCCAGCCAGTCTCTAATATTCTTGATTCTTATAAATAAATCAAAATGTACCTAAAAGATATCAAAATCCTTAGTAGATTCCCAAACAAATGCAGTCAAGGTTTTTCTTATTCCACTGATATCTGTGAATGACTCCCCTGGGATACACAAAGTTGGGCCTCGTTTTCTAATATGCTGAGTTTTATTCTAGATCACAAAGTTCATTGAAGCCCCTCTTTTTCAAACTCTCTCCACCACATTATGTCCTTCAGTCTCCTAATAGTCTATGTTTTAATCCAAATTCAAGTTACCACCAGAAAACTGATCAAAGAAAGAACTACCCAAGCCATATGGGAACAAACAGTAAGTTTTCAAACATGTAACTATTATGATGATATGGCTAGAAAGGAATTCAGCTTTACTGAACATCATGCAAAAATCTTGCTGAAAGCACTCAAAAGTCAGAATTTAGAGTGGAATTTACTTTGGATTTTACGAAGTAAAATATTAATTATTTACAGAGTGTAGAAGTAGTTATAAAACTTGGCTTTTCTGTTATACTAAGAAATAAAACACAGAGACAGAAATGTGTTTAGTAGCATTTGAATTGTGCCCTTTTGGAAATATGAGTCCATCTTTCCATTTCAATGAAGGTGTCGTGGGATAGAACAAGAATGACTGAACTGAGTAATTTGCACAACGGAGGCCTGGGTGTTGTCTCCTCCCATCATCTCCCACCTTGACTGATGGACATCAGCACAGGTTGATGCAATGCCCCCGGCTCTCCCTTGGGTTCTCTGGGCCCTCACACCCTGTTCTCCAAGCCTCTGGTGAAACAGCTGGTGACAATGGTAGACAGACATTGTAGTGAGGCAGCCACTCACCACAATGGGCCAACAGCTGTATGATTACAATGCACCAATAAAAAAAAGAAAGAAAATAGAAAAACAAAACATACAAAACCCAGAAACCTTTCAACCAATGTGGCCCAAGAAATAGGCTTTAGGGACCCAAGGGCAGAAAAGCAAAATAAAATGAAAAAAGCAGGAAACATTTCATAAATTCAGAATGAAGCTTTTCAGTCAACGCCTTGCCAGGGAACTTCAGGTGGGACTGCAGGAGGTGTTATGAGTCATGTAGGAGGTAAAGAGCTTCTTTCTTCACTAAACCAGGTAAGAAGCAAAGACTTGAGATCAGAGGAAAAGTGTTGTCACAAATAACGCAAGAAAAAAACAAATAATGAAGAGATCAGTTATAGAAGAAGTCATGAAATTCCAAAAAATTCCTATCCTGTGTCACTTAAGGGAGCAACTTAAAAATGATACTAGAAAGCTTTTAAAATTTAATTCTTTAAAAATATCAGAGTTTGTGCACAAAAATAAAATCTATCATATCATCTTTAAATAAAAGACTTCTTTTTGCAGTACTGGGGATTGAACCAAGGGACATTGTACCTCTGAGCTATACCCCCAGCCCTATTTTTAATTTTTATTTTTTTTTTGCAGTACCAGGGATTGAACCCAGGGCCATTCTACCTCCGCGCTACACCCCTGGCCCTATTTTTTTATACTTTATTTTGAAACTGTGTCTCACGAAGTTGCGGAGGGCCTCACTAAGCAGAGAGAGAGAGAGACAGGGAGAGAGGTTTTTATTTTTTTAATTTTTTTTTTTTTTTTTTTTTTTTTTTTTTTTTTTTTTTTT